>CAKAOH010041124.1:0-36256 GCA_916701665.1 Sebastiscus tertius | reverse complement strand
CCCCCCCCCCCCCCCCCCCCCCCCCCCCCCCCCCCCCCCCCCCCCCCCCCCCCCCCCCCCCCCCCCCCCCCCCCCCCCCCCCCCCCCCCCCCAGGAAGTTGTTTGAAGGGGAGGAAGGGATTAACTCTACATTTGAATGCGGGTTATATCCCAAGGAAAAAGCTTTTTAAAAAATGTTTTCTTAATTCAGCTAAGGAAAGAATACAAAGAAATCTCCACTCAATAAGTACTGTGGCTTTCTTCAGGTAACACTGAGGCAATGGGAGGTCTTACGGTTGGAGTGATCGCCGAGTCCGGCGTCCAGGAAGATGTTGGACTTCTCTTGGGTCTTCTTGGCCAGGTCAATAGCCAAGTTCAGATCCTCAATCCACTTCCCCATCTCCACTTTAGAGCTGAAGTCACAAACACACAGACGGACGACAGGATGACGGTGCGTTGAAATTATGCAGGGTGACAAGTTGTGTGCATTTATATTATAGAGACAAGATAAAATTACAACATGATTGTAATCAAGTAATTTTTCATGTACTTGCTGTTAAGTATTACTCTGAGCATCAAATATCAGGCAATGTATTTAGAATGAGTGGTTCTCTGTATACTATTTAGATCAGTGTTTCCCAAACATTATTTTTTGGGGACCCACTTTTTAAAAAAAATGTCGAACCATCGCGACCCAATTCACAATATGCCTTATCTATAAATCACAAGAAGAGCAAATTTGTGCCTAAATTAACGTTTCTGAACATTCTTACTGCCATTTCTGCATCCCCTTACATTATCTTGAATAGGTAAACCAGCTATTGAGAAGAGATATAGGTTTGATAAATCCCAACTTCGTTTTATGAATGTTATTGAATTATCAAATCAATATGAACATTTCAGGCTCCCTCATGTGGCTCAAAGGTGTATTGCAGATATACATCTTAATAGACAATGGAAGAAATTGTACAAATTTGTTTAGCGACCCTAATAAACTTTCCAGTGACCCACTTGTGGGTCCCGACCCAGTCTTTGGGAATGATTGATTTAGAGTAACACTAAATGACTAAATGTCACTTTTTTTCACCCTTCTCACCTGGCAGCCACGACAATTGTTCTCTGAGCAGAGTAGATGGTGAAGCAGTGGGGGACCGACCACTCGTTTTCACTTTCCTCAACCTACAAAACAAAAGAGAAACCCAGTAAATATTAGCCCGATATTGGAAGCATACAGTCTAAACAAATCTGTTTACAACAAATGACTTGAGCTTAGGAATAAAGGAATAAAGGGGTGAAACACAGTGGGAAAGTCTGACTGGAATCACTCCCAGAGAGCCTCTACTAGAGCATCTATATGCACCTGTGTAGAGGTAAACCGTGATGAGTTCATTTAGCCTCCTATCAGCGTCCATGTTTAAGTCCAAATCACACCTATCAGTTTTGGTAAGAAGGAACATCACAAGTCCTGTTTATATTATTATTTGAGATATCCATGGTTCTATTTTGGCTCGATATACAACTACAAATAATTACAAGGATTGACATGATTCTGCATCTTTGAGCAATCCACTACGTTTGTGGTTGGTTTGTCTCATAGACTGTATATAAAGACGGACGACACGACAGCTCCCTAAAAGTGAAGCCAAAACATCTGGATCGCCCCCTGGTGGCTGGCTGCAGTATAGATCATAAAGCCTGCCCCCTCCATGTTAGCGGATGGGACATGAGCCAAACTAAAAAGTCCAAGTACACGTCAAAGACATTTTTCCAAAAGATGGTTTCTCACATTGATGTATCTTCAAGTGTTCATTTTTCTGGTAAATTAGTTTTTTTATTAGTTATTTGATGCTATAAAAAGGGGGTGAGACGTCATGATTGACAGCTGCTCTGAGTGAAGTAGTCGAGCAGCCGGAGGCTCGGGAGGAGATGTAACTATAACTTTCCATAACTGTCAATAGTCTGTGTAATAGAACGTGTGTCAATTTGATCATAAATGTAGTTCTGGAGGTTAGTTGTTAGTTGTCTTTCTAGCCAAACAGCTACCGTAGTGCTAACGTAGCAGCTAGGTGGCTGACGCGAGCAAGCTGTGGCCGGGCGGGTGTGTGTGCGGGACCTCGATACCGCGGCTCCAGCCCCCCCCGATCACTCCTGCGCAGACTCTGGCTCCAAATGATGTGAAAATCTCAATATGGCAGCTCCCTTATCTGGGATATTTTGGCTTCACTTTTGTACAGTGGGAGGAAGTGGAGACGCGTTGTCCATCTATATATATATACAATCTATGGTTTGTCTACACAAACATGGGAGAAGAAGGGTAGGGTTTGGGCATCCAAGCTGGCAGAGCTCAGAGGACTTACCGGTGTATCCAGCACTATGAGCTGCAGCCGGGAGTGAAGCAGAGACATGCAACGTTAGGAGACCCAGGCCCTCCCTTCTAAACACTGATCAGATCACACTGAATACATCTCACCATCAGCTATTACTATTACTTCTAGGGCTGTAGCGGGATCTCTATGGGACTGATGAAGATTAACAAGGGACAAGAGGTGAACTAGAGCTTATAGACTCACGATCATGCCGTGTAGGGGCAGCTGGCCGTGCACTTTGAACTGATTGGTCGCTGTAACACCTTTGCTTGTGTAGAGGATCATGTCTGAGAACTGAAAAGACAGAAATATAACATCTGTAAGTACATGGAATTGTAAGTGTTGAAGTTTTAATTAAAGTTAATCATTTTGTACCAACCAGGAAAAACATCCTCTGCTGCAGTCCTTTCTTGGTCAGCTTGTACAAACATCCTTCTCGTATGAACTCCTAAAACAACACACACACTCTTGTTACAATTTTTTTACTCAGTTTCCCAGCACCCCCTATCCTCCGCTGCGTGTCATTGCACTCACCCTGCCTGGTGCTGTTAGGTTCTCTATACCGATCAGGTCTCTCTGCAGCTCCGTCAGCTTCTGGAAGTTCTCCAGCCGGATGAGACTGCTCTGCAGCTGAGTGGCTATCATGGCCACTTCCTTCAGAGCCTCTGTAAGGAAACAAAACCCAAAATACTTCCATTGGTGTCTTCTAACCATCTCAACAGAGCCAAGAGGAGAGGGAGTTTTCTGAAGCTCACTCAGTCCATTTTGAGAAACATTTTTTATCTTCAATTTGTAGATATTTTGTGTTAAAATGTTATAAATACTCGTATTTCTAATAATAATAATCTGAAGTAAAGCCACAAATATCACTCCTATCACTGACACTGACACTCACAAGAGTGAGTTAGCTACATTTACTAAACCCACAGTAACGGTGTACATGTATAGGAAGGCAGGCAAAACTCTTCTACCTTTCCTAACCTATTTCTTTTACCTTTATATTAAGATTAGTTAGATTACATAATATCTGTCTGATAATTACCCCACTCCGACAGACGGAGGGCATCTGGAATGAAAATGAGCGTTGGGTGCCTCAACTGATCGTTTTCATAACACCCAGACAAACAGGTTATTATATCAACCTGTATGACATGTTCTGTGATGTTAACCAATAGGAGCACGGAACACTCTTCCATGCCAAGTGACTCTGCAATCTACAGACCTGCTCCCCTTAAGCTGGTCAGGCACCTTACTGATCAACTATGTACTCCATGAAAGTCGTGAAAGAGGTCCAACATGTCTTTCATGTATGTTGGCCAAGTTGTAGCAAGTATTTACGACTAGTCTGATCCCAGCATTATTAAATAAGTTAGCCGTTTACTTTTTGTTTGCTATATAACATTTTAAAATGTTTGTACAATTTTCCTTATGATTTAATATAAAGCACATATAGCTCATTATTCAGTTTTTGGTTAGTAAACTGAATATATAGACTCTGATCCCCCTCAATCATCACTTATGTCCCACTAGAAGACCCTGCAGCCCTCTCCCTGTATTTTCTCTTTTCTTCTTATTTTGCTGTGTTCAGGATGTTTCTGGGGTGTAACCCCAGCAGCCAATAACAGTGCGCAAGGTGTGCAGCCCGTTAAGGTCGTCAAACACCGCCGCTTTCACACTCTCCTCGATGTCTGATACTGAGGCAAAAGGCCCCCTCTAGCGTCTGTATGAGACAAAGTGGCCGTATGTTCACGGATGAGATCGGGTTGTTACATCGCCATGTGTTTTTATGTGCAACAGTGTTCCCCCTTCTCCTCTGCCTCTCCTCTGCTCTGCTTTGTGCAGAGCGCTGCGATATCAGTTTGACCGAGAGCAGCGCTGAGCCACAATGTACAGGATGAAGCCTGCCCTTCATTCAAAATCAGGCAACTCGGCACCTTCCCACAGGGTTGTGGGGAGGTGTGGGTGTGTTTATTTGTGCTTTAGAATGTAACCATTGTGAAACAATCAGAAAAATATTGTTTTATTTCTCTTATTAACTGATTTGTTCTCACTAACGCCGCTCCCTCTCTTCATTCACTCTATAGCTCGCTCGGTGATCACTGCTCTCACTCTCCCTGCTGAGCTGTGGAGGAGTGGCCAAGTTTGACAAATGTAACATATAATACCTGTAATATAATAAAGGTTTTAGAGTGATGTGATGTACATCTTCATGATTATGTCATAATACTATGACTATGATCGTGTCATATTATTAACATAAGCTGTGGAAAACTGACCTTTGCAGTCGTCGTGATCGCGGTGGCTGGGAGAGTAATGCTTGCAGAGTCTCTCCAGGATGAGTTTGTAGTGCATGAGGCGCTGGATGGGTTTGAGCAGGAATGTGTTGAGGGGCAAGTAGCAGACCTTCTGTAGCTCAAACTCTTTGTAGACCGCCTCCAGCTTCTTCAGCCTCTTGCTGGCTTTCTCCAGCTCCGTTAACACCTCGTCGTGTTTCTGCAGGAAGCTGGTGAATTCCTGAGGACAGCGATAAAATACGTACAGCATGAAATACGGGACGTTCTGCTCGTCAGTCAAACGTGTAAAAGGAGACGTGATGTTAAAGCATCCTCACCTTTAGAGCACACATGTTCCTCAGCATCACGTCACCGATCCTCTGGTAGTCCCCTTTGGCGTGAGCGTTGGAGCGTCCCTCCCTGAGGATTGGCAGATTTTGTCTTTATTAGCATCTCGTCAGAGACTTCCACACATGTTATCACACAGAGAAACAGTGAAGCAGCACCTACCAGAGAGCCAGCCTCTGGTCCAACTCCTTGAGGAAGCCTCGGTGGAACTCGTAGATGGGGTCAATGTTGGAGAAGAGGAGGGTCATCAGGCCTTCGGGCATGGCGTTTTCTTTGATCACAGCACTGCGAAACCACTGGAAACAAGACAGGGACAACACACTACTGATGACTATAGTCTAATAAATAAACTGGTGTGTATGTACATGATCATGCATGAAGATTCTAAGTCAGGTTTATTGTACCCTTCTTCATCATGGGACGGTAAAGAGTTTTCAAAACCTAATAAGCCCAACATTTTTATGTTTCAAATTGTGTCTCCAACAAACAAAAACTAACTCACTGTATATCAACTAGAAATGGGAAAGGGAAAGCAACTTATGTACAGAATGGAAGAATTTATGTGCGATACAATGCAAAGCTTCATGTTCAGAAGACAGTTTTTGTTGGAAAAACCTGAAGTTCTTTCTTTACTCCGGTTCAAAAGACTCATTACACAAAATCTTCCAGCTGTTTCAGACACTGTGGGTCACCCAAAGCAAATCCTTATCATGTATTCTGGTATCGGCCATTAATAATAAAGTCCTTCCTGGCTCGAGGTTCATAAAGATTTGCTGAAAATACTTTAGGTAGAAATCACATCTAAATTGAAGAGATTTAGGTGTCCTGTAGGGCTACCCCCCGAAATTTTGATTATTCTAATCATCCGTCGAGAATCATCAGAGTTGAATCTCATTTTGCGAGTTGAATCACCGCACTTGTTTTTTAGTGTTGTTGTTGTGCAATATTTCTATGTAATTATAATTATTATTTATTTGTTGCTATTTTTTAGAGCAGCAATGATAAATCGATTAGTCAACTATTAAATTAATCACGGACTATTTTGATAATCGATTAATCAGTTTGAGTATTTTTTAAGAAAAAAAGAAAAAGTAAAAATTCTGTGATTCCAGCTTCTTAAATGTAAATATGTTGTGTTTTCTTTACTCCTCTATGACAGTGAACTGAATATCTTTGAGTTGTAGACAAAACAAGACATTTGAGGACGTCAGTTTGGACTTTGGGAAGCACTGATCGACATTTTTTTTTATAGACCAAACAACTAATCGATTAATCAAGAAAATAAATCAACAGATTAATTGACTTAATTAATTGAGATTAATTGCAGCCCTTCTCTTTTATTGTTATCCTTTGATGCATATTAAATAAAAAGAAAAGCATATACGGTCCAGACTTCATCATTTGTTTTCCAATGACCACATGATTTGTACGTTGCCTTGGTGAATCCAAATAACAAAAACAGAAACTCACCACAGTGATGACCTCGAGGTCTTTCAGGTACGTTCTCTCTGTGGTCAGAATCTCTTTGGCAATGAAGTAGGCCTTGTCGGTGGGATATCGCTGAGGAAGAAGAAGAGAGACAAAGTTGTGTCAAAGTTGAGCCATCATCATTCCCACAATGAGAAAATCCACATCTTACTTCCAAACTCACTTTCCTTCCATTATACTAACAGTCCCATCCCGTTATAAATGACTAGGCTGACGTGATATTGACTCTTAAAAAGGGGGTTGTGAGGCGGTGGGCGGGGGGGGGGTGGAAGGGTGGCATGTAAGCGGTGTACCTTCCTCCTGCCCTCCTCCTCCTCCTCTAGCCTGGCATTGCCGCCCACCTCGCTCAGGATGGGGCTTTGCAGGGGCGACGGGGTCTGGCCCGGCAGGCTGAGGGTGGACATCTGGAAGGAGGGCGACAGGCAGAGCGGACCCTTGGAGGTGAAGGGGGACAGCTGAGGACTGTCCACCACCGAGTCTGTGGAGGAAGGAAAACAGAGAGTAAAAATGATATAAAATTAGCTTTCAAAGGTTAAAGGACTCTTCCCAAACAGGACAAACATGATCTTTTGAAACGGGTTCATACAGTTAAATACATGACTGCACCTCCTCCCAGAGAGAAATCACTGCTGCACATTCTAACAAAAACAAGTGGAACGGTTCATCACACACATTGGCCGCAAATGAAAGGGGAGACGGCAGAGTAGACCATAATGGTTCCCACATTTCCCCCCCTGCCATTGTTTTCAGAGCCCTCTACGAGGAGGACAAAATGATTCACTGCCAACTTCTACGAGCCCGTCTCCATTTCAGAGAACTGGCTCTTCTGCTTTCTTTTGTTCTGCCTGTGAGCTTCACTACACAACAAATCAGGACACAAAACAAGCAGATGAAACGCTGGGCTATCCTCTCTATACTGAGTCACAGGTCACCACAGCTGTTCTTCCACTTCTATTAGAGAGAGAGAGAGAGAGAGGAAAAAAAGGAGCGGGGGAAGGCCGAGAGGAAAAGAAAAAAAAAAAGTCACTACTCGACCCGGATATAATTGCTCACGCAAAGACTTATCAGGAATGTGGCTCGGCTGCAGGGCAACTAGTTGTTTATAGTTTATCTGAAGCGGCCCATGGGGACCGACAGGAGAGGGGAGGAGAGCGGACGGTGGGCTCTGCAGCGGGACGACGAGGGTTCGCTGTGGAATGACTTGGCACACGGCCTGTCCAAACAGGGAGCACACACACTCAGCTGGAATTAGGTTGAGGAATCTTGTGTACGAGTCCGACCCCAAGCCCCCACCCCCAACAGCACATTTTTGTTGCCTCAAATATAAAGGCAATGTGTATTGACTTGTTGCATTTAGGCTGCTTTTTCTAATGTTAATATACTGAATTCACTCATTCAGAGAACAAAAGGACTGGAGTATGTAGCTCCTGCATGTGAAACCAGCTTTTAAAAGGATTTTATGTGGGTTGGTTCTGCAGAGTTTCATTCAATTTTCAAATTATTCAGAGAAGGATGGAGGCTGAAACAGCACACCTATACACAATATCTCCAGTCTGGTGTCGGAGTATAACCTCCAAACACTCTTTCGTCTCTCACATATCTAACAACACTGCTATAAGACTTTGGTCCGAAGACAGAGGGCAAGGTAAACTTTATCAGTCATGATCTGCCGTTACAAGCAGTGTTGCTCGTGATGTTGTAGTGATCTCGCGTACTTCATATACATGTGTGGATTTATTTTGGATTGCATGCATTTAATTTTTGCATCCATTTTTAGCTTGTAACTTTACATCCTTGTCAACTAAACTTGCATTTTGTTTCATTTTTGCAAATCGGCATGATGTGCTCCGATATCACAGTTACAAAAAAACAGAAAACTTGAGGGCGAATCCAATCTTTAAAATACAATCTCATTTTCACAGTCTTTGTTGTACTTTTGCCATATTTCTCCCACGTAGTACCTGGCATTGTTAGCTAAGATTTGTCTCACAACAACAACACTGAGTGGCGGTGAGCAGAAAGACAGGAGCAAGCCTAAATATGCAACTACACTTTAGAAACAAGCCCCCAAAAAAACCCCGCAAACCACAACTACCAATATTTGTAAGCGACTTTTCAGGGAAAACAAGCCCAAAGTCGCTTATAATAAGCGGACTTGGCAACTCTGATTACAAGCATGTCCAACACCGCCGGTGTTTCCGTTAAAGCGGTTGAAAGAATGACATCACCACCGCGTCTCTGATTCCTGTCTGTCTGCATCTGAAAAAGAATTTTAAGTCTGACATTCATGGTACCCAAAAGTGATTACTTTATTCTTGAGAGTAAAACATACACACATTAAGTACAGGTTGTTGATAATAAGTCAATATACATGTTCAGGATTAAGTGTTGATTACTTGATTGCCTAAGTGCAGTTAGCTTAGCTGGTTATAATCAGCAGCCCGTCGTTAATTCGATCTTTTAGTTGAGATGTGGGAGGAATCACATGGCAGAAAAATAAGAAAAAAAAAAGCCATCAAGATCAAATCAACCAACTTTACATGATGGCACATGAAACTAAATGATGGTGACACAGAAAACACTGTTCACACTGTTTTCATAAAGAAAAATGGCTATTAGCTATCCTTCAAAATGACAATGAGAAGTGGTGAGTATTTAAATTTGCTCCTTAAATTACTAAAGAGGAAAACTTAATTTAGACAGCCCCTTTTTTTTTTCCACATGGATGCTCACCGGAAACATCCCAACGCTACTGAACAGTAAACAGGAACGTACACCTGAGATACGCACGGAAGCATGTTGCACGAGAAGAGAAAGTAAGTGCTTTAAGGCACCGCGGTGCGAGACAAAAACAAGACTTCTGTAACACGTACAGAAAAAAGCAAAAACGCCGCAAAAGCCAAGTGTATTCTGACAGATTAAAGTGAGCTCAAATGAAAAAAAAAATTGCACTGGGCAAGTCGAGACAGAAATGACATCAGTGAATGAACAAAACACTACTGATTAGTTTGATATCAACACAGTATTAGCTTTGAATGTAATCTATGGCACAAGCACATAAAGACAGACTTGACAAGACAAGACCAGACAGCACAGACGTATCTCTAAAGGCCTGGAGGTTGGACAAAAAGTACTATTAAATATGCATGCTAGTGTGTTAGTGACCAACCACATGACAGCAAACTATCGCTCCTATACCGATACCTAAAAACATTTAAAAAAATACAGCTAATATAAGAGAAATTCATAGCTAGAATGTGCAAAAGACCCCCGTTTCCTTCCAATAAACAGAATACCACCTCGTTGGTACCCTGAAGGTAGCTAAAGCCAAACCCCCCGAACAAAAACCGAAACCCCAAAAGGGCCAGAAAAGAGACGTCAACCTCTAGTCGTGTATCGATGCTTTGATAAAAGCCTCACCTACTATATCCTAAAGGGTTTCCTACAAGTTAATGCTTTCTAATGTTGTGACTGTTTCAATAATGAGGACGTACTACTGTAGGAGACACTGTTACACTGTTGCTACAGAAGCCTTACATACATATACAGTAAGAGGATACATTCATTTTGTAGAAAGTGGTGTTAACAGTGTACTTAATGGCTCATTAGTACACTGCTTACATTCTTTAACTTCGCTCAGCTTGAAGCAAAAAAAAAAAAGTTAGCTGGTGTCTGTTCTAGTGAAATAGTTTTGAATCCTTCAGGCATCATGAAGCTACATGACACCTACTACACACATACAGCACATGCTGTGTGTGGACTAGTTTGATGTGAAGAATGCCGACTTCAGCCAGCAGATGTCAGCGAGGCGCACGAGTGCAAATGGAAAAAAAAAAGTGTCTCCATGGTGTGTCTTGTATTTTACATACAAGACAGGAGGCCTGGAACTGAACCTGGACGACTATCGGTTTGATTTGTACCCTGAGATTAGAGACAGATTAATGATCTACTAATAATCTACTGGGAAAAAAAAAAAACTGTACACTGCACGACAAGTACCATCTAAGAAATGAGATTTAAAAGCCGAGACGATAATGATTGTTTCTTGTAACGACGATAGCAGTTGGGGGTATTTAAGTACTTTGTAAATTAGGATATCACATTTTTTTTCAGATTACTTGTTGGCCAAGTTATAGTATAAAATATGGGTAGAAATTATATATAAAAAAAAACTAAAATAAATTACTTACAATGTTCCTTTAATTTGTTTCATTAAATTGAAACTATTAAGCCAGATAAAAGGTGGAATATTTTTCTGACATCCTGAGTTAAATTACTATGTATTCAGCAAATGGGAGGTCAATTTAACAACACGTTCCTATGCCAATGTGCACTTTAGTGTTTTAAAGGATGTGAAACATGGACTAAAAAGATATAAAGCTTTCAAAGTAAAAGCACAGCATGTTTTGTAACATCTGAAATCCTTGAGGGATTCACCCCAAAATGCATACTCAATAGCTCTGAACAGGCTGAATATCGTAAAAAAGACAACTGAAAAAGACTAAGAAAGACTATGTCATTCAACCGTACCGTGGCAGGGGTACGCCAGGTCAAATCACTGATACTACTACTACTACACTAATAATAGTGCTGCTGCAACATGTGGAAGAGGAGACGTTTCCCGCCACTTATCAGTACAGAGAGCTACAAATTAAAGCATGTGACAGTCAACAAGTGTACGCTACACAGATGTGCATCAACGCTGATGGGAGTGCACGCTGTAGGAAAAGTACTACAAGTATAAACATAAAGATGGCCGGACACCAGCAGTATGTTCATCAGCTTTACAGATGTTGCAACCATCTTTGTCATCTGTCTTACGATTACTAAAAGCTTTCTGAATGTCCAAAGTGTTGTTGAGACTAAGGTTATTATTAAACCTGCAGTAGGCAGGATATTTTTGGCATCACTGGGCAAAAATTCCATAATAACCTTTCAGCATATTGTAGTTTAAGTGTTGCGAGAGAAAACTAGACTGCTGCTCCTCCTCATGGCTCTGTTTTCAGGCTTTGGCCAATCACAGGTCATTTCAGAGAGAGACAGAGCGTTCTCATTGGCTGTTCATTCAATGGAGGCAGCTGTCAATCACTCGCAAACTCCGATCAAATGATCAAACTAGGCAGCGCTGTTCAAATATTAATCAACATTCTGTTACTGTAATGCCTATATCTCGCCTCAAATGATGCCTGTAAACAGAGCCATGAGGAGCAGAAGTCTAGTTTTCTCTTAGAACACGTGAATTACAATATGCTGAAAGGTTATTATGGAATTTTTGCCCAGTGATGCCAAAAACTTGTTGCCTACTGAAGCTTTAATCATATTTGCTCCAACCTGCCTACTCCAGCTTTAAAGAGTGCTGTTTATCATTATTAATTATTAAGTGCTGTAACGATACGGGATGTCACATTTTAATGTGAGGGGATCCGGAGGGGTCAGCGAGTGCTAAAGCCTGCAGGTTGTGGCACTGAAGGAGGAAACCTTCTATTCCACTGTTCCCCGTCAGCGGATTACTGTAAAACAGGTTCTGCTCAGGGGGCAGGACGCTGTCAGAGCCCCAGTCGGAGTCGGAGTCCGAGCTGCCGTTCCCTGAGCCCTCTGTGGCCGTGGGCGGGTAGCTGAGCTGCTCCAGCTGCTCCACCAGGTCACTGAACTGCACAGCGGAGCTGCTCTCGGACCGCACTGAGTACGCCGGGAAATTGACCATGGAGCTGGCCTCCGACTGGATGTCGGAGCCCGGCAGGCGGAGCGAGGACGAGGAGTCGGCGCCTCCGTAACCCACCGACATGGACTCGCCTGCGGAGCTGAGCCCCAGGTTGTCCAGGGAGCTGCACTCAGAGCGGTTGTTAACCAAAGAGCTGGTCTCAGAGTGACCCACGATGCTATCGGGGAAGGGATTGGTGTTCCCGTTCAGGTCCTCGATGCCAACGCTAAACATCCTGTTTTTGCTGAGGTCAGACTCCTCCACAATATCAAACTGATCTACTTTATCATCGAGCCCGAACGAGTAGGCCTCAGCCCCCCCGCCGTAAAAGGAAATCTCAGTGGGATCGTCATCTATGAACTCCTCGGTGACGTGCAGCGGCGAGTTGGACATGGAGAACATGGGATTCTGTTTAGTGCGCAAGAGCTCCGCCTCAAAAGCCTCAGGTGTAAGAACCCCCGACCTCTTCCCTCCGCCCCCTCCCAGCGAGCACCCGGTTCCCCTCCTCCCACCATGCTCACTATCCTCATTGCCATTTTTGGAGGGCTGCGATTGGGAAGTGCCACTCTCTACACACACAAACATGGGGCTGCAGTGTCCTGCTGCCTGATTTCTAGTTGCACCTTGAAAAGTGTAGTGAGACGGTGACGTGGCCTTGACGGGATCTTCCTTCGGGGGGCTCGCGGGTCTGGTGGCTTGCGGCGGGGACTGAAGCTGCTGCTGCTGGGGAGGCGCTGGAGACCGGCTCAGTGCGGGCAAAGGCTGCGGCTGAGGTTGGAGTTCTGTCCGCGGGAGGACGCTGGAGATGTGCGCTGAGAGGAAGGACACAGTAGGGGAGGAGGGGGAGCCCGGGGACCTGAGACTGTCATTGAATGACAAGCTCTGGAACAATGGAACACAGAGAGGACAAGGGGGAAAAAACAAGAGTGAGGGAGGAAAAAGGGAGTGGAGAGTAATAAAAGGAGAGGAGAATTGTGTTAGTTTAATCATTATAGTACAATGTGTGGAAAGTTTTGTTGCACAGTGAAGCGCCACTGACCTGTTTTGGCACATCGGTGGCGAGGGAGCGAGAAGACATTCGTACTTTACTGTTCCTCCTGAGCAAGAAAACAATATAATGGCAGAATTATTATCATGAACGCAGTGTGGAAACATTTCTCAGTCAATACTTAGGAAGAATTAGTAAGGTAAACAACTTGTCCTACCGATAAACAGTGTATACACTGTATATAGAAACACACACCTCTGGTATGGAGTTCTCTTCGCTCCGTTTTCCCTGACGTAGTCCACAAGTTGCTTCTGGGTCCTTCCACTGACAGAAAGAATTCTGAATTAAAACACTGACACAACAGAACATTTTTTTTCTGTTTCATTGTACAAAAAAACCCCCAAGGTTCCCTTAACAGTCCTGGAATGGTACAGCTGAGACACTTGTGGAGCCAATGAGCCTAACTGTATGTGGGATGATGTTAGTCCCCATGGTAGTGAGACCTATTTTTTTTTTTAAATTCGACCTCACTGTATAAAATGACCTGTGGTGACCTCTAGGATAATCACAGCCTCATGAAACTTTACAGCCACAAACTAGAGACCTAGAGCATTCAGAGGATGGATGGCCTTCCTAGGTGGATTGACAATAAGGAGGTTTCGGAGCAGGTTCCAGGACAGAAGTGCTCGCCATCCAATCACAGAAAAATGCAATTCTTGCAGAAATCTCCAAATGTCTCCAAAAGTTTTTGATACCAAATCACAGCATGGCTTTTTCTATGGTGTTCCTCAAGGTCTTGGTATCTTAATGTGTTATTTTGGAGGGATTATTGATTATTTTTTATCAATTCTCGAGTGGTAAAAAATGGTTCAATTTAGCACCAAATCTTTGAAACAAATGGTATCAACCCCAAAAATTGCTGCAACAACTTATGAGACATATTAGAGCACGGGGATGACGAAATATAGTTCTATCATAATGTTCTGAACCCTTATACATTTTCACAATTAAATTTAATTCATTTTTTATTTCTGATTTATGACTAGAACAACTTGACACACAGTCCTGAGCTGCATCTCTAATTCATCTTCAGGTTCCCAGCTTTCAGATGACGTCCACCACTTCTATGTGACGTAAACTGTTGACATTCCACTAAAGATAACATATGCCTGTGTTTTTATGTCAGCGTGAACTACCTGTATCTGAAGGAGGAGCCTCTGGTGAAGAGAATGGCTTTGGATTTGGGTTGGGGTTGGTCAAACATACGGAAAAACGAGTGGTATTCCACACAGATCTTCCAGAAGATTTTACACTGGTCTCGACTGGCCATCATGAACTCAAGTGTATCCTGATGGGGACCCTGAAAATAAACATACAGAGAAAGACAATGAAGCCAAGCAGCGAACTGGTCTCCTTCGATATGAAACATGCAGACATTAAACACTGGCGAGACACGAATCTCTTCCTTAACACGTACATGAACCTCTGGGTGGAGCTTGATCAGGAAGCGTTTTCTCTTGAAGCTCAGTTTGCGAATCTTGGACCAATTGAAGGTGTTTATTTTTGTGTTGCCCTGTGGGGGTGGGGGGGAAGAAAGAAATAACCTTTAGCGACATTGTTAGGGACTGAAGGTCACGTCCACTAGAGACAGCTGGTGTGAGAGCAGCACTCACCTGAAAAACCTGAAGGCCCATGTGAGCAACAGCCAGATTGATTTTGGTGCCTTCCCGGTCGGCCGCTGGGTGGAAGCGGACGCCGTACATCTCCAGTTTACGGGCGATCTCCAGGATTTGGAAATCGGACTCAGCTGGAGTCTGGCCACTGGAGGAGACAATATGGAAAACACATCAACACAACATGTCTTCTTCATGCAACAGAAACTATTTTCTCTTATTCAACTGTGGGTGCATTCTAATACCTATACCATCATACCATTTCGTATGCCAGAAAAAGATTCAGAATGTCCCAATACATAGTATGTCAAATGTAGTATGGCAAAAATACCAGGATGTCCTACTACAGCTAGTTGCATTTTGCAGTATGCAAGCCGGCATGCTTTACTGGCTATTCTGACCCACAATCCTCTGTGCAGTGGATATATGAGCAAGTAGTATGTCCTAGCTATGCATACTGCATGTAACAGTGCATACTTTGTAAGGGCCGCTGCAATACGTACTAAAAGTAAAAAGATAAAAGTATGAGATTTGGAATGTTGTCTATGTATCCAAACATGGTGGAGTTCACCAAGCCTCTTTTATTCAACATTGACATGGTTCCATTAGACCAAATTATTAGGGCTGGGACCACACACCTATCTCCCGTTTCAATGCTATAACAATACCTGGGTGCTGATTCGATATGTATTGCAATTTTTAAGTATTCAATATTATGATTTATTTCCATTTTTGTTAACTTTTCTAACACTAGACCACGGGGGAAAAAGTTGAATCATACACTTCTAGAAACTTTTAATTTGGAAAATATCTAAATTGATCCAGTAACAATCTCTATCAGTCATTGTCAGGAATTATGGAACAATGCGTTTTTATAGCACTGCAAGCATTCAGAAATGTAGCTATTTCAAGGTACAAATATGTGACTTTTATCTGGGAAAATATCTAAATTGATACAGTAAAAATGCTTGAGTGGTATTTTCTTTTAAATAAATAAAAGGGACATGTAACACGTCGAGCTATGGCTTTGTTTTGGTTTGGTTTTTGAAACGGATATGACGTCATGTTACTCAAACTACAACAATAAAAGCAGTAACTTCCTTCTACCTCCGCAAAAGAAGCAAATATATTGATTCTGGTATAAAAAAAAAAAAGATTTCAAAATCGTAACAACAACAGCACCCATTAAACTAAATGACTACACTCCCATAGATTTTCTCAGTAAGTGCGGTTACAAGTCCTTCAGCTAAAAAACAAACAAACAAAACAGGAAAAACTGGAAGATAAGAGACTCAGTGCTCATCTCAACCCTTTGAAAACCATGTACAGCAACTCCTGTGTAATCTCACCTAAATTCAAACAGCCACACAGTGCACCCCACTATGCACCTTGAAACAACATGATGAACGTCCCTATATATTTCTTTTTTTATCATCTAAATATGCTTTAAAATGAGTTGGGCTCGTTGGTTTGTAAAGTCTTGTGCTTCCATCTCTATTTAACATACTTGATGCAATCTGGGACTTGCTTTAAATTGACTTTGCGTGTGAAATGTGCCGCATAAACAAACTTCTCATTGCTCCTAAATACTCCAGAATGAACCGTCTCTTTGTGAAAAACATTTAATTTAATATAACTGAATTCTATGTGCTTCCTATCTATTGAACTTTTAAGTGTTTTTTCTTTGGAATAACTAATTCAGAGTTTGATAATTAGTTCAGTTAATTAACTCTAACCTTTACAGTCTGAGCCCGTACTTTTCCAGGAGTACATTGTGATGATGTACTTTGTTGGCTACATATGATTCTATCTACAATACTTAAAAGATTTGGTTTGATTTGGATTCTCCCATATACTGTATACACAATGCCAAAAGTGCAGCAAAAAAAAATTGTGTTCCTCAAACCAATAGGGTTAGAAATCACAATTGACCAGGTTTTTGGAGCATAAAGTATTGTTTGGAGCCTTGTGTCCATTCTGCAATTTGACTTTTTGGTTTACCACATCAAAAAATGTAAACACAGATCGTATCATGACTCGTTTGCAGAGTGGTGTTTCCTTAAATCCCTTATAACTTCGAGGATTTAATGTGGCGTTATCTAAAACCATGTGATTACAACCAAACAGCATGTTAGGAAGACATATCCGTCCAATCATCACCACATTCTAATTTTGTTCATCCGTTAAGCGGTGAAATCTCCTTAGGGCCCTCCCCTGCCCCACTGGCCTTATGGCTAATAGACGGGCCAGAGCTGGGGATTAGGCCAGGGAACTCGCCGCCTGCGCTTCCACACTGGCAACCAAGGGAAGAGATTAGTAAAGGTCTTTAGAGCCGCCTAATACAACCGGGTTGAAAGGAGCCCCTATTGGCCATAGGATAGCACTGAGCTAACAAGGAGGCTGGTGGTGGGAAAAGGGCAGAGAGTTGTTTTGTGAGACTCTGAAACGGGATAAACCCTCTCATTATGTTGTCTCAGTTCGGTTACCTCATCATAGTTAACACTAAACATTTGTGTTTAAAGCCACATAAAAAAAAAGGAGGCCGAGACAATGTGCCACTGTTTACAAATTCCAAAAATTGTCATCCATGTGGTACCCCGTGGATTATGAATTTGAGACGGTCCAAATGTTTGGAAGCAGCAAATGGGCCTCAATATTTGTGGTTTGCTCAACGTTTAGCTGAAAAACGCTCAGGGAAAGAGTGGCATCAGTTTGGAGTACAGTCCAAACTTTGAGCTTGTGTTCTGGTGTGCTGTGATACACTGACCCATGATATTAAGTTAAAGCCCTGAGAGGTCAAACCCTGACACTCCTCGTCCTAAAAGCCGTGTGCACGGCACAGTAAACTGGCTTAACTTGTTGTCACGAGAAGAAAGTCACGAATCACATTTAATCACTCTTGTTACTCTAAAGTAGGGCTGTGTATTGGCAAGAATCTGGCGTTACGATACGTATTACGACACAGGGGTTACGATGCAATATGTAGCGATATATTGCGATACTGTAAGCAAGGCGATGTATTGCGATTTTTTAAATCTTATTTTAGGAAAACTGTCATAGTGAAATGAACATGCCACCATATGCATAAAATCTGAGTAAAAAAAGTTACTTATTTATGCAATCAGAACAGAGGAATCTGCATTTACATTTATCACATTCCCTGTAACCTCATAACACTATCTTGAGAGGGCACATACACTGAGAGGACGCATATCTTTGCATGTAAACTATTAAGTAAAAATCCATACAGTGTTTTTGAGAATCACTGTATCACAAAACATAATATCATCATACTTCATATTTTCTTACACCCGTATTCTAAAGAGGTCGTTGTTTGTGTACCAGTACTTTAAAAAAAAAAAAAAAAAAGTAATTATGGCATTTATATAGCACCATTCTAGTCTTTCGACCACTCAGAGAGTTTTACACTAAATGTCAGCATTCCTACACTGATGGCAGAGGCTGCCATGCACGGAGTCAACCTGCCCATCAGGATCTAATCTAAATACTCATTCACACACAGCGATGATTCAGCCTTCAGGAGCAATTTGGGGTTCAGTTTCTTGCCCGAGAACAATTCGACACGCGGACTGGAGGAGCCGGGATTGAACTGCCGACCGTCCGATTGGTGGACGACCTGCTCTACCTCTGAGCCACAGCCGCCCTCGTAACAGTATTTGCATTTCAAGTTTGGACTTTGCTATATTTTAAGTCTCATCTGATGGAGAGTACAAGAAAATGATGGGGAAAAAAAATATGATGAACTGTGCACCAGAGAGTTGAGCAGAAGTGCCCAGTCAGCAGCTGCAACAGAACAATCTGCTGGCACTCAGATGGTCTATTTTGTAGTACGGAAGAGACGCATGAGATGGCAATAAATATGTACTTCAACATGACCATTGAAGCAGCAGTAACTTGTTACTGAGGTTAGGGGTAAGACTGGTAACTCCTGGTTCGATTGAAACTAGGGTTGGGGTACTGAAGTTGGTACTTTTAAGTGTACCAACCGAATTACGTCAGTGCTATACAGTACCAATTCACGTTGAATCAATCAGTGCCAAATGTCAGTACCTGAGAGTGCATCCGGGTGAGAGACTATGAGCTGCAGCGAAGCGGCGTGTGTCAATGCCGTGTGTCACATGTGCTTCCTCCCAGACACACATGACAGCGGGTGTATCTGATCTGTGTCAGGCTACCAACTGGTTTTATTTTGCGTGGTGTGTAAAATCTTCTAAATAACCAACAAAATGTTCTAAATACATAACAATGCTACAACCAAACTGGCACAACCAGGTAATGGAATGGCGGACCGATGTAAAAAATACAAATGTAACATCCCACAGCTTTAGCTCAACATGAAACCAGGCGTAGGAGAGATCAGAGGAGGAACTTACAGGTGCCTGCGGTGGAGCTCCATGATCCTCTCCTCCACCTTCTCCTGGTAAGGCAACAGCTTGGTCATCCTCAGGTAGTCCCTGTCTGCTACGTCATCGTAGTCACCGATCTCCGCTGTGGTTCAAGGAAGAGCGAAACGTCAGTTTTTCTGTGTATATCATGGTAAACGTCTATCAAGCGAGATCCATTGGCTTTATATTGAGTGTACACATTGTTCCTGATAGGGTTTTATAACAACACCAATGAATAAACATGTGTTTAATTAACAAATTCAATGAGATTAGAAAGATGTGCTTAATTTTTTTGGATCTATTATTTTATGACTACAAAACTTACTTTTGATTTAACCAGATGTTAGCTATTCATGAATTCTACACATTCAAATACATGTGTACTTACACTCAGTTGCCACTTTATTAGGTACACCTTGCAGAAAGTACTGCAGTCTAATACAACAACCCTGTAATAAATCCTGCCTTCATGAAGATCATGATGTTGAAACAGTTTTATAGAGTTGTTGATTCAACTGTGTGGTCACTTTGGAGCTGGCAGTTTGTGCTGCTGTTGTATAATATTGTGTTATACTAGGTGTTTCTATTATTTTGTCCACCCCACAGAAACACCTCTTTGTATGATGCAATACAGTCCAACAGCAGCACAAACTACATCTTCCATATCAAATAAACCAACAAATAGAGCTGTAATGAGTGAACAACCAAACACTGTAGGAACACATACACTGGACAAGGTGAGAGGCCAGCAGGGCTCCAGTATTTTCTGTGCAGATCAACCTGGACTCCATCAGATCTCTTTTCATCTGCAGCGAGAATAGGTACCTATAAAGAAACAAAAAAGGGTTAGAGTCCATTGGTTTATGTTTATGAGAAGGATATAAATGTTGTGCAACAGGCTTTCACAAAATGACTCCTTGAATCTTAAATTGCGTGTTTAATTGTTAAAGTCCCCGTGAAACGGACCGGCTCTGTAGAACTACTGCGGTACATGCAGATGAACCGGTGCCCGGAGCCCCCCGCTCACCAGTTGGTAGGTCGTTTCGCACCATCACCCGCCGGTCTTTTGCCGTTCATCTGCATGTAGTGCTACGCTACAGTGACACAGAGAGCTGGTTGTAAATCGGCAAAGTTTCCCTTGAATGACTTTGACTTCAGCCTCATTGTTTAGAAATGAAAACAACATTTTTGCCCACTGATATCCAAACACACATCTCTTCCTGTCCCTCTCCATATTGCTCTGTTAGCTACTACGATCCACAAACTGTGTAGTTTTATATGACCAGTGTGGCTAGCTAGTTGCCAAAAAATCGCATTTGACTGGATGAATTTTTGTAAACGCCTCCGATTGCAGGATGAGTCCTCAAACATTTGAAACAGTTTAGAGGAAGAGAAAAGACAGAGATTTAGATCAGATTTTGATGTAAAATTTTTTAACGTATAACAAGAGTTAAATGAACACAGGCACACTGGATTAAAACTAGGAAACTGTATTTTTAATGTCAGGTGGACTTTAAAGCAAAATAAATACAAGAACTGACACTATTTCTTACTGACTGCAGCAAAGCATTCAAAGAATTTCAGAAACATTTTTGTGAGGACTGAAAACCATAATCGTGAGCTTCTGAAAAGGGAAGAAAAAGAAAAGAAATCTGTGTATTTTCTAAAGCCCCTCTACACAGGCATGAAATAGAAGTAATATCCAGTAGGAAATTACAGTCACTGACCTTGTGTACTCCTCCTGCAGTTGACCGGGGTCTGGAGGGAAGAACTTCACTGACAGTCTAAATAGCGTGTTTGCTGGTCCTGTAAAACACACGAGACCGGATCGTCAGAACACAATTACATTTTTCATCAGGTGGAATGCGAGTTGATATTTGAGCTCACTTACTTCTGACTTGTCTCACGACGGGTTTTGTGGCTTCCAGCCAAACCTGAAGAGAAAGAAAATAGTATCATCTTCACCATATTATGACAACGTTTGACAAATGGTGATGGCTCTACCATACATGATTGTACGTTATGTTATGTCAGCGTCTACATGGTAGTAGAGTGATGTGGCAATGTTGTGGGCAAAAAAAAGCTGGCTTCAGTTTTCTCACTGTAGGAGCCTGCATGCCCTGTTCCATCTGGGCCTGATTGAGGGAGGAATGTGCTCCATCCAGACAGATATATTGAGTAACTGGTATCAGCTGATATTTGCCTGAATCCGTCTCTCAGTTTGGAGTTGCAGATGTGTTGACGTCCAATGTTACAAACATCAGCTGCATCATCAGCTGAAGGAAACTAAGCAGTCAGCTGTCACAAATGATATTAGCTGTTGTTACCAGACACCACTGATGATGGTTTTAAACCAAAAATGCCTCCATTCTTTTTTTTTTTTTTTTGGTGTAAAAGGCCTTTACACACGGGGGGCGTGACGAATAAACAACACGAAAATGTGAAATACTCCCCTGCGAATATTATATGTGTCGGGCTTTTATTGTGAAAGGTAAGAACGGAAGGCGTGGATCTGGTCTGCGTTGCCTTTGTCAAGGTTGAAAGGCGTAATAATGTTTGCCATCCTGGTTCGGACTACGGAGACTCCTTGTTGTTTCATAAATATAGGCGCAACTCAACTTGTTCTGCACAACTGGTTGATGCCTTTCTTCGCGGTGCGAAAGCTCAGAAAAATCAACCTCATTCCGCCACGTAATATTTGACTTCTGTGTGAAAGTATTCATAACGAAACAACAGTTCGGAAAAATATATAGATATGTGAATTAATCATATGAAATCGCATCGGCAGTGCGGCAAAAACACGCCAGTCCTCCCATTCATTTTGAACGTGGGCAGTGTGTGTGTGCAGGGGATGCCTAAAAAAAAAAAAAAAAAGGCTGCAGTCTGCGGCGGAAAAGTCAAAAACAGAATCAAACTTTAGGTGGAACGCAACCAGACGTCACACTGCGGTGACCAATCACGTAACCTCTGATCCAAAGCTGTACAACATAGCCATACAAAAGACATTAATTGTTGTGCAATCAATGGGTCATTAAAGTGACACTCCCACACCGCTGCACAACCCTGCGGCGAATCGCCACAACACCAGATCTGGTATGAATGCAGCTTAACTCACCTCTTATATGTGTCAAAGGGACCATTAAAGGAAAACAGAGCTGCCAAAGTTAACTCTATTTGAAACTAGGGCTGTCAAAGTTAACGCGATAATAACACGTTGACGCAAATTCATTTTAACGCCACTGATTTCTTTAACGAAACTTAAGATTTTGAGCCTGTGGCGGGCTGTGAAACTAGAAAACCTAATGAATCCATTGATACAGACCTTGTCATACTAGCTGCTGCGAAGGAGGCTAAATAACACTCCAAACTTGCGCTACATTTTTAAAATAAAACTGGCATGACCATTTTCAAAGGGGTCCCTTGACCTCTGACCTCAAGATATGTGAATGTAAATGGGTTCTATGGGTACCCACGAGTCTCCCCTTTACAGACATGTCCACTTCATGATAATCACATGCAGTTTGGGGCAAGTCATAGTCAAGTCAGCACACTGACACACTGACAGCTGTTGTTGCCTGTTGGGCTGCAGTTTGCCATGTTATGATTTGAGCATGTTTTTTATGCTAAATGCAGTACCTGTGAGGGTTTAAAAAATATGTGATTAATCACGACTAACTATGGACAATCTTGCGATCAATCGCGATTAAATATTCGTATCATTTTACAGCCCTAATTTGAACTTTGATTGGCATTTACCTTTTCGGTTAGAGGCATTTAGTTCTTTACATTTGTAGTTGATGGGCTTTAAACATAGTGCTCGACTCTTGGCATGTGAAAGCGTCTTTGAAAACAACACTGCAGAGCAATAAATGTATTGTATATACACAGTATGACGTTTCAATGCTCCTGCAGTTGAATATACGAGCTGAAAAGCCAGCGGGTCGACACCGGCTCCGTTCTCTTTGAAGAAGACATGCAGCGTGTTCAATATCTCTTCTCTGTTGCTTTATAAAAAAAACCTGTAGGTGGTCTTGAATTCCACTTAATGTTTCTGGAAGAATAAAACATAGGAAAGTCTGACATCTGTGTATGGGTACTTGTGCCAGACGAGTTAAAAATATTCCTAGATTATATACTGCTCAGGTCCAGTAAAAACAACACTTCATCACTGCTGCAGAAAGCTAAAACAAGAGCAACTGATTTGCTGAGAAATTACTAAAGAGTTCATCTTTTGCCCTGAGACAAGTTGTGCTGTCAACAAGCTTTGACCTTTGACCCTTTAAAATGCTGGCTGGCCTTTTGCAGGTCAGCACTTAACTGACACGTATGATCGATTTGCACGACAGCTCACGGGTGTTCAACGTGTCGGTTTTCAAACGGGAAGACAAAAAGACACGGTTGCTGGCTGGCGTACATACCCAGTTCATCTGCATGTTCTGGAACTCCAGGCCAAAGTAATCCCGCTCTATGAGGTTGCCTCTCAAGAAAACCTCAGAGAGGAGGTATTGTCCAATCGCTCTTGGCTGAAAGAAAAAACAACAGAGAAAAAAGGAGTCATTATTTTCATCACGACGCCAACACAAAGAAACTTAAAAGCCCACTAATGAGGAGACATCTCACAACCTCAACGGACAGAGAAACAGCATAGTTTGGACAAAAAGAACAATGTAGCTGATCAGGAACAGAGATAATTAACAGACATCACTATGGAAATCTAAACTTTTGCTTGGGCCGAGGTGAGGACAGAATAAACGCTGTCTGTCTGTGTGGTGCAGAAAATATTTGGCATCTGTAAATGATCCACGTCATGTGTGTTTTATGGCTGCCTATGTTCCATCTGTCAATTCACATACTTTCCTTGACTTGGATGAGTAAGTAAACTGCAAAAAAACACGTCCTACTGTACATTTCAAAGTGATCTGGCCCCCGAACAGACTGCAGCAAACTCACGAGCCGGAAATCTGCCTAAGTTTACCTTCTCAACGCTCTGGGGTTTGTTTTCACTAAACGAAGAGCTAATTACTATGTACTAAGAACACACTGCTCTTGAGGTTTGGAATCCCACTCTGTGACTTTTTGAGAAAATTATAGCCTGAAACATCTGGTTGTAATGTAAAATAGTATTTTTAAAAGCCGTATAAAAAGCTGCTTCTGCATTGGCTGAAGTAAAACATTACAACTCAAAGAGCAGCAGGAGATTTACTGTAGCTCGTCTATTCATTACTTTTATGCAATCACATGTTCTGCATTCACAAAAAAAAAAGGTCTATAAATTGCAGGTGAAACCTCCTGGCGCAACGTCCATAAAATGTAGGAATCTGTTGTAAAATGCCACTTTTCCGTGCATTTGCAGTGTCTGATTACGGCCGATCTCGAACCAGAGAGCAATGTGTGTTAAAATACTTTGTCGGAGTTGTCTTTGAGTGCAGGCCAAACATACAATCCAGACAGCATCCGTCAGTATTCAGAACGCATCAGCGGTCAAATGTAAGGAACATTTTGAGGGATTCTGTCTCAGTTTGACTGGTTCAGTGAATGCAAATTCAACAAAGACTCAATGTAATCACACACTGAGGTCTGAGCAGACAGAATCAATGTCTGAAGTGCTGTGTAAACAATGTTACAGAGAAATGGCGCAACGCGTCATACACTGGAGGGGAGACCAATCAGCTCCACAACATGCCACCAAGGGCTGAAATGCTAACAAAACGCCTCTAGCTAGGCTAGCTAAACACATCAGATTTCAGCATGTCAAAAGGATTATTTCAGCACCCTGTGTCTATGCAGTTGGTAACTGAAATGATGATAATGATGGAGTTAAGGAATGAGTCCTAAAACTCGGAAATGAGTTAGCATTTTAGCACTTCTGGTTCCCTCGTCTGGAAGTCAATGGGTTATTAGTTAGATGCCTGAAATAATGTCTGTGGTTAACACGAGCTGAAGAGATTTAAACATTTTGTCCTACGATATAAAATACATCAGTAAATATCCCACTTGTGATTTTTGAAGCTTTTATACGTCTTAAAAAAGACGGTTGCTAACAAGTGGCAAAATGAGACTACAAAACGTCATCACGCAAACACATCCGCCTTTACAGCATCGTTGTGTATCTTCACGCTCACGCGACCGTGGTGTAGTTTGTTTATAGCCTAACGTTAGCTTTTTACTTCTGGCGATTGCATTCACACTTCAAAAAATCATAAAAGTGGTCAGGATCATAATCATAAACGTTTGTTTGCCACAGAGCTTAGTTTCTGCAATAATCAAAAAGCCAATGGAAAAATCCCATTGGCTTTTTGTTCAGGGAACCAGGGCGATACCAACTTCCTGGTTGGCCTACAAAAATACATCATCCCTGCACCACTCTAGAGCAAAACCACATCTTCCTTGTGGATTAAGACATTTCAATCCAATTATCCCTATTTTCTCATTAATGTTTACAATGTTCACCTCTTTCAGTTGTAATTCAGGGTAAATTCAGGCAAACCAGTGTTTAAACTGCAGATTTACAGCATAAATAGCAATGTTAAACAGGTATAATGAGCCTAATCACTGCTCAGACATGGGATTTAAAATATATCCATCATCTCCATCTTAAAATGTTTTTTTTTTTTTTAACCAAGCTGTGAAAAAGGGCGATTGGTTTGACAAGAGAACCAGAAACTGAAGGCAGATTTGAATAAACACATTTTTTTTCCCCCCCTCAGCGTAGCAGTCATGAGCAAAACTACTGTGTGTTGACCGGTGTGCTTTCAGAATCAGTAGCCCCTCCTTCGTGTTACTCATTAACCCTCTGCAGGAATGTTAAACTGCATTCACAACACTCTTGTCTAGAGGGAGACTAAAATCCTCCTCTAATACATTCAGCTTTATCTTCCACAAGCTCAGAGGAAGGGATGACATTTCCCCAGAGATTGCTGCCAGACAGCTGGCAAAAAGGACACTAGGTACACTACTGTAAATCCCCCTCACATCCTCCTGCATGAACATACTAAAAGTACGCAGTGAACTATACACCGCATCTACCTGATTTCATTTCCAGAATAGTTTCTACATGGTCTGTCATCACAATGCAGGCCTGTGCAGATAATTTGCCTTCAAATAACTTCCTCATGCTGCTGACCACGTTGGCTTATTATCTGTGTGTGCAATCAGTTACTGTGTACGCTGTGTGCACACAGTTATTGTGCCACCCTTTATGCGTGGCATTTCTGCATTCAGGAACAAAACGTGAGAAGGAGGAGAAATAATGCCATGTGACAAAGGCAATGAGCCAAACCTGGATTTAGAGCACATTTAAACATCATATAAATGTATATGATCTCTGGAGCGAGTCAGTGAGCTGATGATTTGCTGCTTTTCTTTTCGTTTCATATTGTAGCAAATTGAAGTATTTGTGTTTTGGACTGTTGGTCAGGCAGCTTAAGGATGGTATCTTGGGCTTTGGGAGATTATGATGAGTCATTGTTTTTTTTTTTTTTAAATCCACAGGTTAATTGATAATGAAAGTAACTGGTCATAGCAGCCCCACAATGTGAGTTCCAGCAAAGTAAATCATGAATTCCTCCAGTTTAATCATCATCACATCACAATTATCATTACTTATGATCATTTCTCATTTTTTGGGGGGGTGTAAATGTTATCTGAATAGGGCTGTGTATTGGCAAGAATCTGGCGATATAAGTCTCATGATACAGGGGTTATGATTCAATATATTGAGATACTGTAAACAAGGCGATATACTGCGATTTTTCAAAATCAAATTTTAGGAAAACTGTCATAATATAAAATCTGAGTAAAAAAAAGTTGACCTTTTCATGCCATCAGAAGAGTGGGATACGCATTTATCAAAGTCCCTGTAACATCCAACATCATAGCACTACTAGGAGAGGACGCAACTCTCTGCAAATTAAATAAAGTATTGACTAAGTTAATCTTTGCATGTAAGACTATTAATTAAAAATCAATACAGTTAAAACTGGCCTACACTGTTAATGACAACTTGAGGGATTTGTTAAGATATAGCAACCAGTCTTGGCCACGGTGGACCCATCTGGACTAGACTTTGTTCTACTTAATTAACAACATTGGAACTGACTACAGCATACACTATTAATTTTAATGTAATTATGTCAGCCTGTTGGTTTTTTTTGTTCATCATGTTTATAAAATTGGAACTCCTGCTGTTTTTGTGATGTGTATTGTTAGAGTTGTTCAAAAACTATGAAAAAAAATGGTTCTGTACATATTTGGAACTGGACATATGTAATTGTTGCCAGAACCTCAATAATAAAAAATAATTAAAACAAAAAATTGGTATAAAATAATATAGTGATATTCCTTCTGATCCCAACAACCCGTCTTCAGCCATGATTTATCTGAATCCATTCTGTCGTGCGAACAAACGTGTCACCGACTGACGGGCTGCAACCTAAAAAGTCCATCTGGCGTTTACAGTTGGAGCGTATCTGTGATGTGACAGTGAGATCACATGCCGTTTGTTCACACCAAACTTGCAGTCTCATCTATGAGCTCTAACATTAAGGCAGGTCAGTGGGTCACCCAATCAAGCTCAGAAAGCAGCAGGGATTATCACTAACAGATGTTTCTCTGGGAGACAAATCTTCCCTTGTGTGTGTGTGTGTGGGAAAGGAGGGGTGTGTGTGTGTCTATACAAGTGCAGGGTTTGAAAGCAGCCAGCTATGAGAAAGGCCTGCCCTTCTCATGCACAGAGAGAACCAAGAAGAAAACACACAAGTGACCCAAATATCATCGGGCCTCGTTCAAATCATGGGTGTACCTCGCATGACAGGTTAAGCACGGTTCACCAAGCAGCGGTTGATACTCCGCAGCCACCAGTGAGCTCCGGTAGAACCTCCTACTGACAGCAGGGGTGTGTTGGGACTTGTATTTGGCACAGTGGGATGCACATTGTTAAGGACTTGCCACCAGGAGATTTCCTGCTGACATACATTTTAAAGCTCTCCACACCAGTGGCCACTTTCACAAGTCTGTGAGGAGACGTTTCTAAAGCTCAACAGCTTCTTTGATGCTTTTCTCTTTTGACTTATTGTCAACTTTCATTTGAAATCATTTGTGCTGATTTCTTTTCACTACTACCTGGCTTCAGGGCAGGCACACCTGAGGACAGTTGGCCAGAGCATTTGTTGGCAGATAAACACTACGCAGTGGTAATAATGGGGATCAGGTATTTTAGCGTGCCTTCTGCTCAGGTCATCTGTGTAACCCAGATACTGGCCTCCAAAACGCAGAGAAAAAGAGATTAAAGGTGGGAGTGGCAGCAAATTACTAATTATAAAATGTCAGAACAGTAACAACAGCAGAGATCAGTAAGGTGCAGAGCACGTGAAACAAGTCCTTCTAGGCACAGAGTGTTTAGATACTTCAGTACACAGTGGGTTAGTGTGAGTGCTTTGTGGAGATGAGAGCTGAGTGCTCAGCTGTAGTGGTTGTAATGAAGAGCAAGAGTACTCCTTTTTTGAGCATGCACACGAACCATGCCCAATTCCTCTCCCTCCGTCATGCACATAATTATTAGGGCTGTCAATCGATTAGAATATTTAATAGTGATAAATTGTAATCACATGATTGTCCATGGTTAATTGTGATTAATCACAAATTAATCACACATTTTTTTATCGGTTCAAAATGTACCTTAAAAGGAGATTTGTCAAGTATTTAATACTCTTATTAACATGGGAGTGGGCAAATATGCTGCTTTATGCAAATGTATGTGTATATTTATTATTGGAAATCAATTAACAACACAAAACATTGATAAATGTTGTCCAGAAACCCTCACAGGTACTGCATTTAGCATAAAGAAATATGCTCAAATCATAACACGGCCAACTCAAGACTTGTGGGAGACTCGTGGGTACCCATAGAACCTATTTTCAGTCACATATCTTGAGGTCAGAGGTCGAGGGACCCATTTGAAAATGGCCATGCCAGTTTTTCCTCGCCAAACTTTAGTGCAAGTTTGGAGCGTTATTTGGCATCCTTTGCGACCAGCTAGACATGGCATGGTTGATACCAATGGATTTCTTAGGTTTTGTAGTTTCAAATGATGCCAGTATCTTCAATCTAGCTTTAAAACCGAGCCCGCTGCTACCTAAAAATGGCAAGTTGCATTAATGAGTTTAAGAAATTAGTGGTGTTAAAACTAATTTTCGCATTAACCTCAACAGCCCTAATAATTATCCTTTTTTAAATATCCCCCATATTAAAAAATGGTACTACTACATATTAAATCTGATACTACTTTATCTCAAACTATTGCAGGATGCTCATAACAATATTTGTGTGTCCAAGACCGGTTGCCGTATCTTAACAAATCCCACGACATTGTCATGAAGGGTGTAGGCCAGCTCTAACTGTATTGATATAGTAGTCTTACATGCAAAGATTAACTTAGTCAATATACTTTATTTGATTTGCAGAGAGATGCGCCCTCTCTCAGTGTATGTGTCCTCTCATAGTAGTGCTATGATGTTGGATGTTACAGGGACTGTGATAAATGCATATCCCACTGTTCTGATGGCATAAAAAAGTTCACTTTTTTTACTCAGATTTAAGACTATGAAACACCACTATCTTTCTTTTCACATCACACCAAAGTCCATCTTTGAACGAACAGTTAAAAAGATAAAAAAAAGACAGCACTAACACATTACCAACGAGTTACACGAGTTTCATCATTCACAACTGACTAAATCAAAGTTTGTGCTACGGGCCAACAGTGGTTGAAATTCCAAACTTCTCGGCAGGGCTTCACTCCTGTGTGAGTCCCCTCCCCCACCACCCCGACTCAAACTTTGTACTGGCCATGACTGCTCCCTCTGAACTGCTCTTTTAACACCAGAGGCTGCCCCTCTGTCTCTCCCCACCACCCCCCCACACGATCCCACTTGGTTGTCAACCTTGCTATTTATGTGCTTGTTTGCTAACACTAAAGCAAAGCAGCCTGCCCTGGATTCCCTCCCACCAATGCCCCGACTGTACTGCGTTTTCACACGTCTAGGTTCTACATCCCACCCTCGGCCTTTTTTGCGAGTTTCGGGCTGGAAGTTAAGGCCAGCGAAGGGGCCGGCTGTGCTGGATAAAAGAAGCCTGTGTTTCCCTGGCCTGCCGGCCCTGCCTCCCTGTCCAGAAACCACAAGGCTGAGCTTTCTCCTGTGCTGGCTGTGGGAGGGGCCTGTGGACGAGAGCCATGGGAGCAAATGTCTGCTGCAGACGATGACCATGCTGGGTACCTGCAGCAGATGAAGGCCACAGATCAAAGCACGCAAGCTCTAATCTGATTTGTCTGTTGTAGATCAACACTAAAGTTATTATATGACCATAAATACACTAGTCAGATCACACCATGTGTCTATACGGTTCTCCATTATCATGAGATGTAATGTGTATTGTGTTATAAGCCGGGTTTCCACCAAAAGTTCCTGGAACTTTTAGTCCCTGGAACTACTTTTCCAGGAACTAAAAGGTTCCTTCAACCCACTGTTGTCTGCGTTTCCACCGTGGTCTTAAATTAGCCAAATTAGTCCGCTGACGAATGTAAAAGCAACATGACATGTGACGAGGGCTGCTGAAAGTGTTTGTCTCACTGCAAGGACAATATTTACTGCTGCATATACATCTATTTACTGATGCACGTTGGATGTAATGAATGCAAAAGAGGAAATTTAAACTAGGAGCGTCTGTCTCCACAGTAAATCATCTGTTGAGTGTTTGATGGTTATTTATTTGTGCTTTAGCATGTAACCGCCGTGAAGCATTGAGAACATAACTTTTCTTTCTCTCGTTCACAGCACCATCGCGTAGGGATGCACTGATACCGATACTGGATCAGATACCGGGACGATACTGACTCAAATAGCTGGATCGGGTATCGGTGGCAATGGATCCAATCTATTCACTTCTATTCTATGTTTATATACTACTGTATATACATTATATACTGGAATTGTAATGCCTGTTTAAATTTTAAAGATTTTTTTACCAAGTTGCTGGTGTACAATTTATCATTTTGATAATAAATTAAAATAAAATTTGTATATATATAAAATTTAAAAAAATAATTTATCTGTTACATTTTGTTTTACAAAGTTAAGGAAACAATGTTTAAGTCAAGCCTGATGTTGCCTTACACATAAAAGAACAGTGACTTCCACACAGTGAGACATACAGCTTATTAATTAAACACTGGTATTGGATCGATATCGGCTGATATCGAAAGCCCAGGTATCTGTATCGGTATCGGGACTTAAAAAGTCTGATCGGTGCATCCCTACCATCGCGCTGTCTCCCTCTTCTAACGTTACCGCTCGCCCTTGTTCTCTTTTTCTCTCTGTCTTTTTTTAATAAGTTGAGAAGCCGACTGCAGAGCCTAATTTTTACTTTCAATTTTATCAAACAAAGAGAAATATTCTCCCCTCATCCTAAAATGGTCCCAAATCGTTACTGGAGTACGTCCTTGTTTAAGAATGAAGCGGTATACGAGTTGAAGCCATTGAAGCAGCAGTGCTGTGTGTGTGTTGCACCTATCAGCGACGGTCATCCCTGCAAACTTCACCCCGAAAGTTCCAATACTTTCAGAAAGTACTACCCTCCAACCATGGTCTTTTTGCAAAGAGCTCCTCAAAAGGTCTCTTAGTTCCTGCAGTGGAAACGGGGCTATAGGTTCAAAACTATAAAGCATGACAAAGCCCGCTTCGTACTTGTGTGTAAGAGAGCGACACATTTTCGGCGTGAGTGTATTTGTACACAGTAGAGTGGAAGGTAATGACAGATGATAAAAGACTTAATGTATACGGCAGCTGAGCAATCAAAATGCCACAATGGAGGAGAAGCAGTTGCTTGAAGGCCACAACCATTTCAAACATTCAACACTGCAATTTTGGATCTATTTTTGCATACACTATGCATGAGGGAAAACTACAATTACAATGTAGGAAAAGGTATGCCGCTTCATTCATTTTTCTTTAAAAGGGGTTGTGGTCACATAGACATAAAACTAATGATGACAAAGCACACTGGCATGTATAGCTACGCAGCCACTCATGTCCACACACATAAATACTATTCTCCCAGCAGCCCACGACTCCTCGGTATGAATGAACAGCAATATTAAGCTGATGAATGTTGGGCAGCGGTGCTGAACAACAGAGCCTCTCACAGGCCATCTTGTTCATGGCAAACTGCAGTCTGCTTGACAACAGGATTGCCGTCATTCCCCTTTTGCAGCCATGTATTTCTGTCTGCCACCTCCTATCAACACCATGTCCAGAGCACACTTTGAACCCTCCGGGACAAATCGAGTTGTCTCTCAATACAAGATATCTTCCTAAAAACTGGTAAAAAAAAAAAAACATCTTGAAAGTTTCTTTTCCTCCAAATTGAGCAGCGCAGGGACCCACTTCCATGCAAATTAAACTTGTGTCTGTCACATTCTATTAGCGTAAGACTTTGAGACAACATATGGTGCGTAAGATTATGAAATGTGCATCTCAGCAGTGCCCCCAAACTACATCTGCCAGAACCGTTACGGTTGTGGCTACACAGGATTTAGGACACAGTAGAGTAGTTACACAAGTTAAATACACTAACCTCTGCTAATAGAATTAGAAGTCCATATATTACACTGCAAATTAAAACAACCAATCATTGACTTGGGTGTTTATTCATTGTGGAGACTCCACTTTGATATCCCCCTCCCCACAGAAAAGACAGGAAACTTGCTCTGATATAGTGGCTTCCTTATTGCTTCCTATTTGCCTTCTGAGTGACTCCAGCGGCAACTTGGCAAGTAAACACGGGAAAGCACACAGTGTGGATCTGAAAGTTAGCTCAAACACAACTGCCAATTTTTTACCTCTCTGTAAAGTAAATACAATGAAAAGGAAACACAACAGTTATCCTTCTTGGCTAGATTCACTCATGCTAAATTGTAGCTTGTGACTTCAAAATTGCAGTGTAATTTGCCTAGCACTGTGTGCTTCTGTATTGCTTTAATATTTATATTTATTAAAACAAAAATGCATTTAGGTGCTGTGGTTGCAGTGATGATGACAGAGCAAAAAAACACATTTTGGAAACTAGGGCGGCAACTAACAATTGTTTTCATTGTCGATTAATCTGTTGATTATTTTCTTGATTGATTGGTCCATAAAATGGTGAAAAATGTCAATCAGTGTTTCATTTTTCTCAGATTGTGAGTTCTTTATACTATGACAGTTTTCCTAAAATTAGATTTAAAATAAATCACCTTGCTTACAGCATTGCAATATATTGAATCGTAACCCCTGTATCATGATACATATCGTATTGCCAGATTCTTGCCAATACACAGCCATATTGAGAAGCTGGAATCAGAGAATTTTGACTTTTTAAAAAAAAGAAAAATACTCAAACCAATTATCAAAATAGTTGGTGATTAATTTAATAATTGACAACTAATCTATTAATCGTTGCAGCTCTACCTGAAACCCTGTCCTGTCTGCCAATGTCATCACCAAGCCAAATTACACCAGACTAAAAAAAACAATCTAAAATGCTTTTGTGATGCTATTCCAACACCCTCAGCACTGAGCAATACATAATGTTGATTATTCAAAATGAACCGTTTGTTTCCATTGAACACAAAATGAACTAAAAGGAAAGTAACTAAATTTAATTAAATGGTAAATATAAACACGTTCAAGCTTGAGTCCAAGGGCCATGTTATTATTTACCTCCTTGTTGGCGCAGACTCAGGAACAGAAAGTACTGAACTAGTTGGACCTTGATCAGAAATCACAGCCAATAAACTAAAAAAGTGTCCCTGGAGAGTTACACTAAGTTACCCGAATAAGAAGCCTTAAGGAGGAAGGGATTCCAGCTCCAAAGCCATGAGGCAGCTGTCACCAACCCAAGCCACATGCACCCAGGGAAGCCCAGACACATAAGGTCAGATGCAGCCTGCTGTGCAACAAACTGCAGACTTATCTCAGTGTAAATAAGAGATGATGGAAGAGAGACTGTTGCAACAGAAACTTACATCGATGTCAAAGAAGTCCTGTGAGTCGTCCAGCCCCTGCACACGGATCTGTAGTCCTCCTCGGCCCTGGCCTCTGCTCCCCTGCACCATGTTGCCACTGAGACTCTGGCCCGGCTCCAAGGTGCTGACACCAGGGTTGAACTGGGCTCCCAGCCGGATGCCAGGGGTCTGCAGGACCCGGTATGAACCCTCAATCTCCCCCATGACTGCAGCTCAGAGCAGCTCCACCCACCTCACTCCTGCAAACACAGGGGGGACAGGAATCAGCATCAGCAAGGTTAGGGGGAAAAACAAAACATTTGTCATGAAACTTCGAGATTTGTAGGTGAAGGTGATGACTGGTTCTGCAGGTTTTATTCCTGCCAGGTAACTACAGTCTCTAGACATGTGAGGCTCATTCATAATACCTGTAACACACAGAATTAACATATCGGAGAGCAATAATAGCACATATTTACCCGAGATATCTGTGTAGCATTCAGAGAGAGTGTAGGTGAGAACCTACTAGAAGAAGTACAAAAAGAAACGACGGCAACAATAGCGCTTTTTGCATGTAGGCCTAAGTGGCTCAGCAACACTTTAAAGTTGCGGTTTCCGACATTTTTAAAGCGATAAACCCCAACAGAACGACGTCCATGAACGTCTCATACCTCAGGTTTATGTTCTTTCTGAGTAAAGGAGCTCTGTAGTTCACCGACGAGCAGCCAAACCAAGTATTGGTAACCGTAACCGAGTTTTCTCTCCGAAAAAAGTCACCATACTAGACTAACTATACCTAAATGTGACAGTATGCTCATAAAGTAGTTTTAAACTTACCGTTTCGTCCGTATCCAGACCAAATACTAAAAGTTTGCTCCACCGTAGAGAGCTTTGCTCCAGTCCATGACCAGCGGAGTGCGTACTGACTCAGACTGCTCTGTGATTGGCTGAAGCAGAGTCCTACTCGGCCTCTCATTGGTCCATGTGAGGCTGAGGATTGTAGGCTGAGGAGTGAAGATTTACCTTCCTTTACTTTAAATAGCTTTGATTGATGGATGAATAGGAACTTGTCCGACCGCCTGAAAAGATTATATGTTATGGATTTTTATAAAAAGGCCTCGTGGGAAGCTTTTACAGTGTATGGCTTCGTGTGATTAATCTACAGGCCGACTGTTGTCAACACCCAGAGGAAATAAAATGATTGTTTTATCTGATAAGTTTTATCCTTTTATCTGATATGAGTCACAAAGCGAAACTGCCTTTAGTTAGTTTGGGCTAAAGTGTGACCCGTAGATAAAATGAAATAGATATGGGTTTTTTCCTCTTTAACACTCCTTAAATAATACAAATTTAGTCACACATTTCTCTGAACACTTTAGGTAACAATGTGTGCGTGTGTGAGCGTGTGCGTCACGAGACAGTACCTCTCCTCTATAATGTCACTAATCGCGTCAGAGCTTGATTACATCAATCCTGATTAATTGCTGTATAGTTTGCACTTCGGTCCGTTGTTTTGTAGGATAAGAGTCAGTCAGATTAAACTAATATCACGAGAAAAGAAAAAAGTCACATCTGACATTGTAATGGAGCTCCCCCTACTGTTTCCTCTCAAATAAAGAACAAGCTACATTATACATTATCAAATGCATAGTCAGATACAACAACATCATCATATATGGCATGCATACAGAAACATATAAAGTATATTAAACAATGGACTATATTTGTTTACATATGCACATATATTTAATAAAATATATTATACGAAATGTATGTGCAAACACAATATGAAGAACATTCGCATACACTATAAATATACCTGACTACTACAAAATCTAAAATATGAATATAGAATAACATACTATATACATTAGCAAAGTGTGCAAGTTACAATGTTTTGTTTTTCAATAAAAAATAATTGAGGTAGTAAATGTGCAAATGTAGATGTGCAAAATTCAACATGTGCATGGTTATTACAGGAGCAAAACAGACTG
>CAKAOH010041123.1:0-54335 GCA_916701665.1 Sebastiscus tertius | reverse complement strand
AAACATATACAAACTTTACGTAGATAGATGGACCAGATCTTTATAACCCATGGTTAATAATTGGTTTGTAAAAGGACTATAAACATTAGTTGGATGGCTTTTATAAAGTTGCAACTGATGATTATAATACCTTGTTAAATGGTTAATAAATACTTTGTAAAGCATCTTAAAACACTATTTAGTAAATATTTTGTCAATGGTTAATAGATGGTTTCTGGTACATCTATTTATGTAATGTTAATAGATGTTTTACAAACAATTTCTTAAAGGTTTACAAATCATTAGGTAAGCCTTAACGAATATTTAATATAGTATATAAAATGTAATGTGTGCAATAATAAACTGTTAACAGATAGTATACTAATGTAATCAGAATGTAATTGTTATCGTCTCGTATCAGCTATGACGCAATATATCATTTATAAACTAATTATTTTATATTACATAAACTAATGATAAAATAGCAGACATTATAGCATTACTAATAATTAGTAAACAGTATTAATTAGCATTTAATTGTTTAACTGTAAAATAACTATTAACAAAGTTTAATTAATTATCAATTTACCATTTTTAAATGATGGTTATTGTAAAGTGTTACCCACTTTTCTAAAATCACTTCCAACTTCCACGATCTGAATCCTTCTTTATTCGGCATTAAACAAAACTTCAACTTCTTCTTTTAACTGTTCTGAAAAAGTCGGACCGTCTGTGAAATAAATAAATTGGAAAGCGATGTGTCAGCACAACAAAAGCAGCTTTTTAGTGAGCCGGGGGTTCCTGTCAAAAAACGTAAATGTTAAATCTGCCTAAGAATCCCACTTGGCAGGAAGAGCGAAAGCAACTCCTGTAAATGAATAACAACCACAAACTTACTTTTTAATGCATGATGCTTCACTTCACTCAAAAACAGCTGCATTTTGACATCGTCAAAACATCAAATGCAACGTGAGCACCATTTATTTTCTGTGGTTGCTGTTTTTGAACGAAGAGAACAACAACATGGGGCTGTTTTTAGTGTGATTATAATGTGGCTAACAGTATGACATTAGAGAACCCATGTATTTTATAGTGTGATTGCTCCCAGTGAGAGCAGAACCACTAACCCTGCCAGAGATAATGACATCCTCTACAGGACAAAAACTTGCTTCCTTATGTGTTTTTCACTTGCAAATTAGCTATTTTTGGAGAATATGATGTACTTTAGGCAGGCATGCTCAGCAGAAAGAGCCTCAGCCCTCACCTTACACAGAGCAGAGCCACACTTCTACTACCAAATGCCATATTCAGAAGCACTGACAGTTTGTGCTGTTTCCTGCCTGAAGGCACAGCCCAGTCGCATAGCAGTTTGTGAAATAGTCACGAAATTTAATGTATTGATTCATGTACACAGACACAAATTTCACATTTGTTTGCCGTGTAGGAAGGAGGTCACGGTGGATCGGTGGGTCAAAAAACACAGGACTTTCACCCAGGAAACCGCTGTTCGTGTTCCGCGTGAAACCTGAAGTCAACGTTGATTTATTTGTCACTTTGTAACTTCCGTACTTAAGTTACTCCACTCCCAGAGTTGTTTTTAACCCAAACCACAATCTTTTCCTAAACTTAACTAAGTAGTTTATTGCCTAAGCCTAACCAAATCAGTCTATCGCTAAACCTAACTAAATCATTTTATTTTGAAAAGACTGGAGTGGAAATTGACATGTGCATCACTTGTTGCTGAACATTTGTTGGAAAACACCTAAAAAAATACATTGTTGAAAATTGTGCTGAATGTCACGAGAAAAGACAAAATGCTGTGTGACTGTGTTGGAAGTTAGTCTAAATCACCCATGAGGAGGACAAATTAGCAGTTCTTTATAAAACTTTGTTTTCACTGAAAGGTTGCTCAAACCAAACAAATCATTTGGGTCCGTCTGTCATTCCTATCCCTAATCTCCTGCATCATACATATTGCAACAGAGTATTACCATTCCTGTAATGCGAGATGGGAGATTTGACAGTAGTCCTCTCTAATGACTCTGATGAGTCCTCTAATGCGCCTGATAAAGATCAATGAAGAACTTTTATCCGCTAAATTCCCCTGAAGCTACAAGCGGTGTTCATTTTGAAATCATTTCGTGCAAAAATATTTATATAACAGGTGTGACACACTGTTTCACTTAAAGCAACTGTAAGATAAGAAACACAGGGCTGAGCGTGTGACGGTGCGGACAATTCCCCATGCAATTCATGTGTCACAATGGCAGGATTAGCGCTTTTCCATTCACTGGAGGGATTACACGGAGGGGGCGGCGCAGACTATATCTGTCTGCGGTGCAGATGAGACTTTTCTCACACACTTAAAATGATTTATGGGATGGAAAAGCATGGAAAAGGCTGGAATATGGCAAGAGAGGAGAGGCACGTGGGCCAGTGTCTTGGGAATAAGAAGGAAGTTGGAAATGAGGTTGGCTTGAGTGACAGCTGGGTGAAGTGCCTGTGGAGAGAGGATGAGGTCCATAAGGTACAATATGCATGAATGTGTGCAGCTCAGCTGTAATTACACACTGAAATGTAATTTACTTTCTAGAAATAATCATAAAGAGATTCATTGCATTTGCATTAGCATTCTTTCATGTTCATGGTCACTGACCACTGTTATGTGTCTGGTCTACAGAACGTTTTCAGCACAAAATGTGTGCATTAGCAAAAGAAAAGGGACATTCTGAGCATGTGTGTACTTCAAGTAGTGCAAATGAGAGAATGTTTAATAATCTGCAAGCTTTTTGGGCCTTTTCTGCGGTCCAGAATCATATAGTTTTGACTCTTGCATAGTGCTGAGCTGTTGTGTTTGCTCTACAACAAGTAACAAGACTAAAAGTCTACAGCCATGCTGTTGGCTGTGTGAGGCTGTACTTACGCACATTGCTGGTTCCAGCTAAATGCTAAAGTCAGCATGTTATCATGCTCGAAATGAAGATAGAAGATATATTTACCATGTTCACCGTGTTAGTCATTTTGATTACTCATTAGGAGTCATCGCCTGATGGACCGACCGAAGACCAACCGACCGTAGACAAACGCTGCCATCCCTAGAAACATGCTTAAATTTTAATACAGCTGAAAATGTAAAAGATGAAGACAAAGAAGAGGGCATTAGAAGCAGGCAATAGCTTTGTTCTAGGTACCTCTATGTTTGTCAAGACAGAGCTGAGAACTTTATAGATGTAATTCCAGAGTGAACAAATATGAAACTTTAGCATAAAGAAGCTTCCTCCTGTGACATTATCTTGAGTGGGTAGTAATTCTGAGGTGCAACTTCTTTTCCTGTTCTTACTCTAAAGGCCTCTGCACACCAACTCCGTCATTCTTTGGCCGAAATCATCACACTTTCTAAAATAAATACGACTTCACGCTGTGTCAATCACATTTACACACCGACTACGAAACTTTCGTCTATCATCAAAGTTGACGGAACAGATTCCATTGTTCGGTTGTTTGACCATTGAGAGCCACCGTCTGTGCATCATCATCCAAAATAGCATGATAAACATTCAGTTCATCTCCCAGCACAAAGCACTTCATGATAAAGAGATAAAAGAATACAGAGATGTATTCATGAGCCCTGTTCGGGACTATAACACTATCCACATGTACGTAATTAGTTCAGTTTTGTCTTGTATTGCAAAGTTTAGCAACAAAAAGAATAATACAAATCAGACGTCTGTGCAAGGTTTCTGTGCATACAATTTTTTTATCGGATGACAGATTAAAATGAACGCATACGAAAAATACAAACTTGATCTGCAAAGACCTTAAGACACAATAGGACAATTGAGATTTTTTTTTTTTTTTTTTTAACCTTTATTTAACCAGGTAGTACTCATTGAGATTAAGAATCTCTTTTGCAAGAGAGACCTGGCCAAGACAGCAGCATTTAAACCTACATTAAAGTTTCAGACACCTCAACATAAAACAAATGCAACATAGCATATTAGCTATGTACATAGCATAGCATATTATCATACAAAACACATTAAAATCAAGTGTTTGAAGCCAACGTTAAAGTGAAAATATTCAGAAACACAGACAGCTCCCGATTGACTCTGCTTCTAGGTCTTTCATTAATGTTTTAAATTCATCAAAAGTAATCAGATTTCCCAGTTTCAACTTAGCTTCCAGTGTATTCCAGGAAAGGGGAGCGGAATAGCTAAAGGCCATCTTACCTAGTTCTATGCGGACCTTAGGTACAGATAATAAGTACAGGTCAGACGAGCGTATAGGCTATAGCTGCCAGTGTTGCACGATATGAAAGTGCATAGATAGGAAGGGAGTATACCAAGAATGGACTTATAAATAAATGTGAGCCAATGTTTGTGCCTCCGCAAAGGCAAAGAGACAAACCTCAGTGCACTATGATAGAGAGTATCTAACATTCGTAAACACTGGGCAGATGCATTCATATAAAGCAGATCCCCATAATCTAGCAAAGGTAAAAATGTAGAAGTAACCAATCTTGGTTGGTGGGTAAGAGACGAAATAAAAAGAATCCTAAATAATTAACTGTAAACTGAAACTAAAACCATGCTCTAAATATAAACACACAGAGCGTTTTACTATAGAAATGCCATGGAAACACCAGCACCACCTGCTTCCCCAACTGAGGAGTGGCAGGTGACAGCGAGGCGTTTGTCACTGATGGACGAGCCTCCTCCTCACCGCGTCCAAAAGGCCAACCGGGCCAGATGGAGACCTGATGGGTGGTTCCTTATTGATGGGCGCCACACACCAGGGGAAGGGATCGATGGAGAGGAAAAATGATTTCACCTGTGAATTTGGAATGGCCTTGGCTACAAATCAAAAGGCACCCATGGGGGTTAGCTATTATGTACATCATTTGGATAAATATCTGCTGCCATGAGTGAGTGAATGAGTGATGCATAACACTCACAGGCCCGCTCCTAACCCTCAGTGGCTTTCCTCTGCCCGCTCCCACTGGCCAGCTGTAACGCCTGCAGCATTTTGCTAGCCAAGCCTAATGACATATTAGCAATTAGAGGAGAGCAGGTTTAATGATTTCATCAGGCCCTCGTCTCTGCCCAGCTTTATTTAATTGCAGTCCAGAGGAAGGTTGTGGTGTGGCCACTGGCTGAAGGAAAATGTTGCCGCTGATGGAAGTCACACAGAGGTGTCGGCATGTTTTAAAGGAAATTCAATTGCATTTGTTCACAGTGGCAATCGATGAATAAACAGTAGTGGAGGCAGTGTGTAAATTGGATTTTTTTTTTTTTTTAGTCCAAATGGGATTTTAGTTTAAAGGGTTGGAATGACGTTACACACAGAAGACAATGACCTTTAAGTCTTCTACCTAGCTGCTCAACTTCTGAAACAAAAGCATAGGTGTGAAATGTCTTTATTTAAACATGAACCATGGAACTGTAATAATCGTTACTGATCTTGCGTGGCTTTGCAGTGGCTAGTCTTTTTTGACCGCAAGATGATGTATCATAGCTTCAAACTAGATCTGCAATAGCTCACAGAAGGGTATTTCATGTAGCTTAAAGGAGACATATCATGCTCATTTTCAGGTTCATACTTGTATTTTGGGTTTCTATTAGAACATGTTTATTTGGTTTAATGTTCAAAAAACCACCGTCTGTCTGAATATACCTGTACTCACCCTCTGTCTGAAACGCTCCGTTTTAGCGCCTGTCTCTTTCAGATGGTTTTTGACTCATCCATCCACCCCAATATCTTCCATTTGAAAACTTTGTATGTCGTTTTTTTGGGGGGCATTGGCTGAAATGCTGTCGTTGTTCTTGTGAGGACAGTCTCAATCAAACAGCAGAACTTTCCTTTCTTGTATTGATCCATGCGTCCATGGATCAATACACATACTCGCTTACAAATTAACATGAGCTGATACTGAAAACTGACCTGAAGTGTAGGAATACTTTCAAGTGATGTGTTCTGATTATTCCAGATTGTAGTAACATGGACTAAAATCTCATTTATACCATAGTAAGCGATCACATTGCAGCTATATATTAAAAGGTGAGTGTTTAATATGTTTAAGAGGAAACTGTTAGACTATAAGCTCTTCTGTGTGGCACCTCATAGGCTTTAAACTGCAGTAGTTGTGACCATTGTCGCATTTTTATGAACCAATGGGCACATTCGATGGAATGAACCATGTCTGTTGTTGATAAATCATGTGTTTGCTTTTCACCATGTTACCTCAGTAAATGATGGCTCTGTCAGGATGAGCATCTGTTTGAGTGCACACGTCAATGTGACTACAGCCCTTCGTTTGATTGATACACTCAAAAATATATATGTGTGTGTGTGTCTGCATGCGTGTGCACATGGACTTTTATGAGGGAAAGTTTCATTTTATGATGTGCACAAAGGGAGATATCAAGTGTACTCTTTAGATAGTATGTGTATGAGTACTGGAAATAGATTTACACACAGAGGCCAGGTGATAAAAGACAGCTCTGCATATTTATCTTGTAGCTTCGTGGGATTTTACTTTGCTACTGTGTAATAATAATAATACATTTTATGTATAAGTGCCTTTCAAGTTACCCAAGGACACTTTAAAAATAAGACAGTCAATACATAATAAAAGATGACAGTGGAAAGTAACAGTAAAGGGTTATGGTACCCCCGGATTTAGACAATTGATCCTACTGTGCTGCACTATACAAGTTATCTAACTAAGCCTACTTTAAATTGTTTTGTTGTTGAAAAAAAGAGAATCTAACAAACTAACATTTAAAGTTTTATCACACACTGAAACTTAAATGTTACTTGGTTCAAATGTTCATGTGTTTGTTTGTTTTTTTGCCATTTGAACCCTCAAACAGAAAAGCTCCATGTTCAGTCTGGTCGCACATGACCCGGCCATTCTAAATGGATCAGGCTTTTTTTCTATTTACCAAAGTGGCAATGCTGCTGAGTTAAAAGGAATATTGACACCATAGAAGCTCACACAAGCTCAAAGGATGGATTTTAAAAATGATTTATGCAGTTGAATGGCTGTTTATCCACACTACATGATTTTCTGAGAGGAATGGTGGGTATTATCAAGACTGTATCATCCCACTCACAGATCCATGCTCGGGGTGAACATTGGGCTGAACACACCTCCTAAAAATAGGGAAGACATCAGAATCAAAGTCCAAGGTGCAAATGGGCTTGACGAGTATTTTCCAATCTGCGTTCTTAACAGAAAAAAATTGATTTTAAACCTGCATTAACTGTAAACAGAAACAAACTGTAAACATTAACACAGGGTCCTATTTACACATCCAACAGACACAACATTAGTATTCATTTGGAGTTGTGTTCATGTCACCTGATGAAGGTCCAGTATTCTCTCTCCTTTTTTCTCTGTTTTTGGTCTCCACCACCTACTAAAGGGAAATATATGTCTCTTTAACTGCTAAATTCTCCGCTATGTTCACCAGCAAGTTGCATCTTTATATATCTATCTTTTGGTGCTGAGCAGGCAGCGTACAGTAGGTTTTTAGAGTTTCTTTGCTGTAAACAGCTACCTACTGAGGTTCAATGCAACTCTATGAGAGCAGTGAGACTGAATCAAAACAGTATAATTGCGAGCTGGAAAACTGACACATTGAGCGACCCGTTTCACATAATATTGATTAGCACAAAATATTGATTATAGCACCATGTTGCAGCCTCATACAGTGACACGCACCAATTGTTAAATTCAATACAGTGCAAGCATCAAGACACAAAGAAATCAAAGCAAACAGACTACAGCAGAAAAAACCCAGTGGATATCATCTTTCAAATTAAAAGCTTGCTCTTGTTTATCCATATCTTGGAATTAGCTCAAGCACAGAATTTAACTTGTAATACTTCTAATTGATTTAATGATTTCAACTGCTGTCCACTAACAAAGAGTCAGTGCAGCAGCTCACAAACTGTATTTGAGACACTCTTGGAGTCTGGCCTGTTAATGCAACCCAATCGCCAATCGAAGGCAGATTTTGGATGATTCTGAAAAACTTGATTATGTCCAATGCCACCATTTTTAAAATGTGCGCTTACTTCAATATCAACCCATGGTTAAGGGTAGGGATATATTTTTATGGCAAATTAAATATGGTAAAGGTATGGTTAGTGTTGGGCAACTAGAGTTGGGATTCCACCAAGAAGTTCCTGGTGATTTTAGACCTGGGACTTTTCAAGGAACTAAAAGGTTCCTACCCCCCGACCAGGGCCTTTTTTGGCCCCGGAAAATGTCCCCAGAACTTAATTTAGACCCTGGTCCCTGCGGTCGCAATGAGTTCTTCAAAAGGTTCCTAGTTCCTGCAGTCGAAACGGGGCTTAAAACACTTGGTTAAAGTTATGGAATCATCATTGTTATGGTTAATAAAAAGGAAAGAGCTCAGTGTCTTGCATAAAAATCTGACCTGCTTATCCACTACCCCGACCTTCACACCCTTACTTTCTACCTTGGTCCAGGTCATGCTACTTCCCGCATTGGCTCTGAACGTTGGCATTGGACGTAAATCATGAGGTGCAGAACTGTGCACATGACTTCAACAGATTCACCTGCACCAGCCCCATGTTGGTAGGAAAGCCGAATGAGTGTATACCTGATCTGATCAAGCTGGCCTCAGTCCCAGACCTTCTGTCGGCTAATGTTTTCGTTCCTTCATCATTGGCTGTAAGTCAGCACCCATTACCTCTCTGAGCCACCCCTCCATTTTCCCCAGCCAGCCTCTCACCCCACTTCTAATCGCTGCCAGCATCAGCACAGGAATACTAACGGCACCCTGTGTTGGGAGGACTCCAAGCTGACAGCTCCCCAAAATAATAACCGACTCCCACGTTCTGTGGGGAGCAACAACGGTGCATTGCCACCGGCATTATTCCCAATACAGCAGCAGTAATAAAGGTGCTTCAGCTGGAATATGGAGGGAACAGTGAGGAGGGGACATTTGTGTTGATGGCCAGTTAATTAACCCTCAGGACAAAACTACCAGCCACTAACAGTAGGGCAATATATATGGAGCTGTATATCATGTTTGTTGCCATTTATCTAGATGAAGATTACTGTATTCTAGTGTGTTACAGCCTCAGACAAAGATGCCTTCCTGCTGGAACTGAAATCCATCGATCTGAGTGAAGGAGCTGCAGGTAAAAAGCAGAAGACAGAAAAAAGGAGTAAATAATTTTTTTCCGCTGGCACATTATTGATCAGGAATGTTTGGGTCTTTTCTTACAGAATGAGACAGGAAGTGAGTAACGTGGAGAGAAAGAGAGCAATTTTCAAAATAGACACCGGCGTGAAAGAGATTAAATAAGATTCACTATAGAAGTTGGAATGAGGAAATAAATCCTCTCTGTGTTTCATTTAATTTCTCCCTCTCGCAAGAATTATTAATGTCTGAGCCTTAATTACTTTGTGGACCGTGGTGAGTTAACGCTGTTATCCCGAGAAGGACTCTCTTTTTTTTTGTGGAGAAGCTCTTCACACAGGCTCGTTTTTTGAGGACCGCTCTGGAGCATAATTAATGGACGGGGCGAAAACCATGAATAGCAATGCAGCAAATATGTCATTTTTTGAACACCCTCCGCTCTGCTCCCTCCTCCGTCTTCCTTTCGGGAGTACATCGCGCTGTTTGACGCGTCGAGGTGATTCATTTGTGGGGAGGCCGTTTAAAAAAAGGATGTGTGTTTAATCGTGAGGCTGTGTTAAAGAGAAGGTTTGGATCTGCTCTGAATCATTGTTCATCTTAATATTAAAGCAACTCCGAGGCCCTGCTGACCCTGATGATGTGCTGCCAGAGGCAGGACCGCTCCACAGTGGATGTTCAGACATGGCCTGATTAAAAACATACACAACTGCCTTTGGCCTGCTGTAAATGTCCCTCATTGCCTGCTATCATTCAGGGCTACGGTGCCGGTGACACCTTCTCGGATTGCGTTTTGCGGATGCAGCGTCAGCTCTCGCAGGACAGAGTAGATCCCCTTCACTCGTACGTTTCCTCTAAAGGACGTGTGAAGAGCTTTCCTGTTTATTCATGTGTGACAGCGTCATGTTGGATAAATTCCCAGCCATTTGAGCAGAATGGATGACCGTCATTAACGAGGCAGGGTCTAAATCATTTGGCCTGATAACGGTACGGGCCGTGATGGGCTTTGCCTATTGCATTAGCACACAGCGGCGAATCCTGTAATCATCACAATTCCTCAATCGATGAGGCGTCCATTCAGTGCTCCAATTGACAAATCGACTCCTTAGCTTCCAGCTCACCCACTCCTCCCTCTCTCTCTCCCTCTCTCTCTCTCTCTCTGTCACTGGCTACAGATGAAAGTAGAAAAGACTCCTTTTATACCACATTCTGTGTAATCCCTCCCTATTTCCATTGCTTTGGGGTATTCAGCCTCTGGACAGAAAATAGCACCGGATTGTTCAACCTAAGCATTGATAATGTGGCTGCTGGCTGCTCTTGGAGCACAATAATTCCATTAAGTGTTCAGCTCCGCATCAGCACAGAGGCCGACGTTTGCTTCCTCAGCTTCGTCCTAGTCATCGCGCCTCCTTCCTGTGAGAAGATGGTTATTTCTGCCTCTGTACACATGCACAGCAGGCATGGTTGATGTTTCCATGAAAGTGGAGCTGACGTAGTCGATATTCAAGGACATGCATCAGTGGTTCCTCTTCATCGATTCACTGGTAAAGTGCTAATATATAATGCAGTAAAATTACACTTCTTTTACGACAATTTCTGGACTGGATCTTATATTTTAATGATCAAACTGGGCTATTTAAAGTTAACCCACTGCCCTCATGCACATGGGGTCAATGACCGTGCATGTCAGTCCCTGAAGCTCACACTGTTATGATTGACTGCCACTCAGGGCCCCTTAGGTGTCTTTAGAACCAATTGTCTTTCCGTCTATATCATGATCAGCCAGTTCAACATCCCAGAGGGTGATTAGTAGACCTTAATGGAGGAATGATTATTTGGCAGTAGCTTGTAACCCTGCCTCACTTAAGCTGATGGATATACTGCATGTAAGACTATGTGAGGGGGTGGAAAGGGGAGGAGAAGTTATATAAGTAACAGTTAGAGAAAAATTTTAATTCATTTATAGTATCAGCGACACAAAATTAGTCCAAACGAGAAAACTGAAAACACAACATTACCTGCTATTACCTACCTGCATACCTTTTTGAAAACGTTTTTCTTTCAACAATTGTGACATTTTGACACCAGGAAATTGTTGAGGGAATAGAAGAAACTTATTTACCTCGCACGGCAGGTGGATTCCCGTGATGTCACGAGAATTGTAGGATCACATATCACACGAAAATCCATCTTGTCAGGCTTCAAGTAATGCGCTTGTGGCCGGCAAGCCATATTCATATTTGATCAGTGCTGCCTAGTTTGACCGTTTGGTCGGAGTTTGCGAGTGATTGACAGACAGCAGATGGACAGCAGATCTCAGGTCAGCTCTTACTGCTTGTTTTCCTCCGGTCTGTGAAATCTTGCAGATGCCATTAGGAGGACACAGAGGAACATGATTTTTTTCAGGTTACCTGTTTCATGCACTACTGTCACAATATAGCGACCGTTTTATAAAAATAACTTTTTTAAATCACATTTGCTCCAATCTCGCCTACTTCAGCTTTAAGGCTTCATTGAAGAGGTCTCTAAAGACCTTAGGGATGTGTTTAATGGTTACATTCACACTCCCAAAAGACAAGAAGATGTATTCACTGCCTCTTAAACACACACACAAACACACACACACACACACACACACACACATACCCTTATTCAGTTCATGTATCACTAAAGCTCCGCCACCAGCCCGTTCTCATTCCCAGGATGTTAAATACCGAGGCTTTGTCACTGCCGTTGGCATTCGGTACCGCCGCACACAGCACTCTTTAGCGCCGATATGAAACGCTCTGGGCGTTCCATTAACTATAATGTAAACCCATCCACGGTAACAGTAAACGCTCCCGGAAAGAGCACCGGGAGTGTGGTAGTGATGTAAATTAAAAAGCGAAAGAGACTGCTGTTGGTAGTCAAGTTACAATCGTTCATTCGTGTCCCATGTTCACAACGTTGAGTGTCATTTTCACTGTACAAACATAGCAGTTTTAAGCCCAACCAGGTATTTCGTTGCTAAACCTAACTACTATAGTGGATTTGTTGCCTGTAAGGTGACGCCAAGGGTAACAATAGTGACGCCAAGGGGAAGTATGCAACGAGTTGGGATGAGAACTTGTTGCCCCCATGGAAACAAATAATTATTTTAGGTACAGTATGTTAGTGGCTCATACCAAATAATAATATTAACTTTATTTTCTATTATTTTCTTTTTTCCCAGTTTGATGTTGGGAGTTTTTCCTTATCCGAAGAGAGGGGTCGCCCTGTGGACCCACAAGGACAAAGGGTGTTGTTTCATGTACAGATTGTAAAGACCCCTGAGGCAAATTTGTGATTTGTGATCAAATTGACTTTACTTGACTTGACAGCATGGAGGAATTGACATTTTCTTGTTTATAGTAAAATGACATGACTGGCCCAACATAATGCACTGTACCATCGAAGTAACCCAAGAATGGGATACATGATGGTGTGTGGGTGTCATCTTGCATGCTAACAATTTTGGAAGTGAGCAGGTCAGAGTAGCCTCCACAGGGCTGCCACTACAGATGGCTCATTAGACTGGCGTTTGATAACCCCCTCCCCACCACCACCACCACCACACTGCTCTCCACTTCGCCTCCATCTCCCGTCCCTCCACCCTGCTGTCATCCCTCTTTCATCAGTCTAACACTCTACCAGCTGCTCACATCTAACAACCACTAGAGTTCACACACCAGAAACATATTGCACTATGAAAACTGCAACTAAATAGTTTGTAGCACGCTTTTCTTAAATTATGCCCACACAGAGAATTTGAAACCCTCTCCTGGTTATCTCCTCGGGATCAGGACACCAGCTTGTCAAACACAGCTTTTTAGATAGGTACTAAATGTAGATTTACTGTAGGCTATACATCACTAGATTAAAAAGGATCGCACACACAAACTAGTTCTCATGCAGAGATTAGATGTATAATCACACTCAGTAACTGCCAGGTGTAACTGTCAGTTACTGTTACTGTAACTATGACTCATTTAGATTGAAGAGTAAATGAGGTAATATCGGAGCAACATCATTCATTTGAAGTCCAGTTTGTGTCCACCTGATGAATGTAAATCCATTACTCACTCTGTTTTTTGGTTTAACATTGCGTAAGAACGTCCGCTAAGGGCAGTTCAGTCAGGACCACTTTAGTCAAAGAAACTTTATTTCCATTGCAGTAATATATACATTATATTTGGCGGTATGGCTCTGCTCTGGAACCTCCCTGCCCATCCACGCACATACGTGGATCCATGAGCCTACGTGGTAGCATGAGGCAAGGAGAGCACACCTCCTTGCGCTTCCATGTGCATACATGGAAAGCCAAAGGCAGGGAGAGCAGCAGCAAAGACCCCCCCGGGTGCAGAACAGAGCCAGCATCAATAACACAGAATGATATTGATTAGTCACACACAGTATTAAAAGGAGGTGGTGGGGTGGAGGTGGGTTGCGAGTGGCTTTGTTGAAGAAGCAGCACAGGTAGCCAGGTTGAAGCAGCTTAAATAAGGCGCCCTGTATGAAATTTGCCAATGAATGCATAGAAGGGAATCAGCTTTTCCCTAGTTAACCTTGTTGCATCATTATTTTAACACAAACCATGAAGTTTTTTTCTAACCTTAACCAAGTAGTTTTGTTGCCTAAACCTAACCAAACGTTAACCACGTGGCTTTTTGTGTTTCTGCAAGCGTGAAACAAGGGTGATAATGAAACGTATATGAAATGTATGTTTGGTTCAGAAACGTCGACATTCATTGTGGGCCTATTTTTTCTGGCGACTGGGTTGTGGTGAGGACAGAGAGGTCATTCTATGTGCAGCTATTTACTGATTCATCATGTGCTTTATGAAAGTATACAGTATTTTATGTCTTATTTCTTTTTTCTCAAGCTTTCACAGAAATTGATGCATTTGTGTGTGTGACCTATATTCTGTTCCACACATAAAACACTTTATTACATAAACATGGTATACAGCCCTTATAGCTGCAAGTGTCTGTCTATGTGCTGCAAAGATTTATTTCATTATCGCTACATGCGATGCCTCACATTTCATCACACGGTAGCCATGCATTGCTCTTCATTGTGGCAATCGACTGGGCGTGTTTTTTTTACGACACTTTCATCATCCCGGTGTGTGTATCTCTGAAGTTTATTAGACGTTGTTTATGGCTCTGGGGGTAAAGACTGCATGCCTGGTGAGTTATTGATGTGTGTCGAGTGTCTGCGAGGTGTCTTGTCTATGATCAGATCATTACATGAAGTGTTGACACGCAGAGTCCTTGGTCGTGAATGTGTCACTGATTAAAATGGGGCTGATTGAAATGCGTCGCCAGCGATGGGCTTGACCCATAAAGAGCCAGCGGGGCCACAATGCCTCATTGCTTCTGTAACAGACACCAATTTATGACGTAACCCCACACACTCACTCACACACACAAGCCTGTATTTTAGAGCAATACAGTATAAGCACTTAAGAGCGAACTGAACATGCAAAATGTCAACGTGACCTACAGATGGGTTCGCTTTTCATGCACGAGTGAGATGCAGCGACAATGTTGCGTTATGACTCAACTCTTTTGGAAATGCTGGGCTTAGGAGGAAAATATATATTTGAGAAAAACACAAGCGAGGGCAAATGAGCGAAGATCAAAGGTGTTTATAAATCAGGCAAATCGCAGGAAATTTTCATCAATATTTAAGGATGGCGTATCGTCTGTCTTACCGAGGGGGGAGAGAGAGCGGGGAGAGTGAGACGGAATAGTAAAGAGATTCTCTAAATGTGGTTTCAACCTTTTTATAATATGTTGAATATTTTATCACAGCTGTAGCAATTACACTCTTCTCTTCTCTTCTCTTCTCTTCTCTCTGAGGAACATCAAAGAGGCAAACAGGATTCTTAGAGGCTAGTCTTTCCTCTTTTCACTTCTAAGAAAGTGTTACCAAACGCTTTCATTCACCTTGAACTCGCGGTGCACTTACAGATAACATGGCGTAGGGACTGGGACTGGGACTCAAGGAACTTTTTCCGCGAGGCTGTCAAGAGGAAATTGCATTAAAATGTAATTCATGAAGTGCGATGCTGCGGTAAAGCTCGGCCCCAAACTGTGCACAGATGGAAAGGGAGGGAACCATGCATGGGTAAAATGCAGCCCTGGGAACGGAAGTGTCACCAGACGGAGGGTGAAATTTCCTCCGTGTTCCTGCATGCAAAGTTCTACAGAGAATGTTAGCCACATAAAGTTGAGCCCGCTATCCATGGAGGACGGAAACCTGCCAAAATAAAAGAATTAGGAATAAATAAATGACTCAATAAATGAATGAATATGTCATTAAATATGGCAAAAATAAGATGAAAATAAATATAGCCATTAATTAATTGATAAAATGTGACATAAATTGATATTTCTGGTTTAATTTGCTTCTTTATTTATATTTATATTAATTACCTTATTTATTTACTCCTCTGTTTAATTTTCATTTATGTATTTATTTTTTATTTTAAGATTATTTATTTTTTATTTATGTATTTTTGCATTTATTTTTATTTATTTTTAAATATACGTATTTATTTATATATGCACGATTTTCCCTATGCATTTCACCCTTTATTTATTTCCCCAAACTTATTTATTTCTTTATTCTATTCTTCTTCATCATGTGGTAAGGGTGATTGATTGTATGCTAGCTAGCTAGCTAGCATATAATCATTTTTATCAACTCCAGTCTTCATTCCCGGCTCCATAGATATATGCCCAGCTCCGTATATTCATTCATTTTATCGAGTCATTTATTTATTCATTTATTTTTTATTTTGGCAGGTTCTGTCCTCCATACTTATCCGCCTCAGATTTACAGGCAGCGATGTTTACTTTGCATGTACACCCCTCTCTTTCTCTCCGATTTCCATTGATTGTATTCCCAAGGGACACCTTGTTCCTATCAATCAATAATCATTGGCTATGTAGCCAATTAGTTTTCATGTCACCATCCTTTCCCCCAATCTCCTCTACATTTCTTTTACATTAAAAGTGCCTGAAATAGACAGTAGGAGGCTATTAAAGCCCAACCAGTGAGCAGCTACTGGAGCTTACAGAGTCTCCTTCCTTCCCTCTCGTCGTGTAAATTGACTCGCGGTTCACAGTGTGTGAAAGTGCAGAGGTGGCTGCAAGAGAACAACACATTGATTGCATCTAAAAGGCGCTGTTGTTTGGGTGTAGGTAATGTGTCTGAGTGTGCGGAGAGAGGGACTCGGGAGATGGCTCACAACTGCTTGGTTACGTTGGCTAATGAAAGCTTCATTTTCTGTGCTTTTGGACCGGGCTCACCTCATCCATCACCAGAAGGCCATCAGTGAGAGACGGTGGGGAAAGTGCGGAGCCTCTGGGGCTCCCTCTCTCCCCATCTCTGAAAATGAGAAAACTAATAATAGGACATGGCTGGGCATTATGAGGGAGAGAGGGACCATAGTGTTTACTGCTTTTGGTAGGCTGAAAATAAAAAAAATGTTGATTCTCTCGTGTTGGAGAAAGATAGTGTGTGTTTAAGAAATCAGATGTGGTTTAATGAGGTGGGTCAAAGATCAGGATCCATACACCACACTGTAACTATACTGCTACCATGACACATTCTTCTGAACGTGTGAGTGACAGTTGCATGCTATTACAAATGGCTGCTTGGTGCTGCCTGCATGTCCAGTAAGGGGCTGCTTTTACAGAGAAAGATAGAGTGAGAGATGGAGGAACAACCTACAGATCCTTGAGGGAGTATGGCGGCAGCTCTACCACTAATGAACCCTAACATGGCTGACCTCTCTGGGCTCCATAGATTGGTGGCAGCCACACACACTGCAGCCAATTAGACCCGACCAGCGTCACACAAGATTACATAGGAGCTGATGAGGATGTGTGTGTGTGTTTATAAGGAGGGATGAGTTGATAAAGTACATTGTGAATCTGCAAATGAAAATGGACATTGGTGAGGAGGTGTTTGTTTAAAGCTGCACTAGTCAATATATTTAGGTTAACAATGGATCAAACGACTATGTGGGATGTGAAAGTGGTCACCTGTAGTGACTAACTCACAGAGAAATTACTCAACTATGCAGTTCCCCTCAGCTCTGCGGCACCTTTTAGCACCTTTTAGCTAATTGTTTTGGTTGTATGGCCTGCAGCTTTAATGTTTTGGTTGAGTCTCACCACTCTCATCACTAGAGTGGTGGTAGAGAGGCAGCTGTTTTCAGCAAAAAAGCTCAGATAAACCCACTGTACGCTACCTGCCGGGCAGCAAAATGGCAGACAAAGTTAGAACTAGCTTGTGAACATAGTTAAAGAGACAGCTATTTCCCTCAGGAGTTGGTGGAGAGCAAAACAGAGCTAAAAGGAGAGTGAATATTGCATGGACTTACATTCATCAATGGCCAGAAACACTAAATAGCCGCTGTTCCACTATCACGCCAAACACGGGCGAGCACATGCATGCCAAAGCAAGTTTCGTGCCCCGGGAGGGCTATGTCGGGGCCAGTTTCCAGGTCCTAATGGCGTACCTATTGCCCATGGGCCAAGCAGGGCCAACCATAGGGTCATAGGGCTTACCTGTCTTGGACGGGGAGACGGGTGCAGCAGTAGAGATGTCAGTGCAGCAGCTCATTTCTCATCAACCCGTTTTATCGCTGAAGAATAATGTAAAAAGGAAAAATGGACAAAAACTGACAGTATTGTTCAAACAAGGACATTAGAGCTCTGCTCACTATCATGGGCATGAGGATGAATAATTCAGCAGTTATAAAAATGTGTAAACTGTGTCGTTATATGGCAAACAAGCTTTATCTGGGAAACATCACGTTTATTCACTTTAATGTTACATGGAGCTAAAATTACAAAATTGGCTCTGTTAAATTTAACAATATGTGAACAGAGGTTTTCCGCCGACAGAAGGAAACAGTGGAAGACTTTATTTGCCTCGTCAGTCATTTAAAAATTTATCAAACAGACTTTTCATAATTCACTCAGTTCTCCTGATAAATTTGTCATGTTTCACAAAGCAGAACTCTGAATTTTATGAAATCACGTTATAAAAATTGCATGGAAATGCTGACTGGTGGTGTTTCGGGATGTCAGACAGTAACGTTACACATCTTGCTTTAGTTTATTTAACTTAAAGTTAAATATCAGCCAAAATGAAAAGCCTTTCTTTAGGAGTTATACAAAGTTATACATATTAAGGAGTGTCATCTGCATAATGGGGGATGCAGATCTGTTAAATTGAGCAATAAGTTAATGGAGTCTGGAAAGTAGTAAGGCTGGTTGGAAGCGTCCGGATGTTGCCCTGCAGAAAGCGGAAAGACCGCCTAGGACACCGTGGTCGGTCTGGTCGGGTCGCTGGAGGTAAATTCAGTCGGTGAGTTTTTTGGCATTAATTCATTTTGTGAACTAAACAGCAAAAGTGATTCAACTGAACACATCTTACTTGTGTTATGGATTGCTCAAACTGTAATTCCAGTGTGGCTATTTTAAGTTCCATGAGTCTAATAAGTATGATATCTGCGGAGTGGGATGGGTGACGTTTACACTGAGGCAGAATGTTATGGGCGGCTTTTAGGGGAAATCAGCGCAATAGTAGAAACACAACTGTTTTTTGTTTGCAATGGCACCATAGTGGAAAAGCGGCTATTGAGTGCTAATGTTGCCACGCGTCTGCTAGATGTGTAATTAGGCAACTGTTTGCTAATAAGTTAGCCATGTCAACTTTATGATGTGATAATATGTCAATGTTGTTGCTTGTTACACTGCCCCCAAGTGGCCAAGAATATATTAAAAACTTAAATAATTGACATTGTAACACTATCGAATCCAAGAAATTGTCACTTGGAGCTTGATAAAAAAAAAAAAAACATGAACACAAATGTGTTAGTGCACGGATGTTTGGCTGCAGGACAGCAATTATACCGGTCTCAAGCTAAATGACTGTAACCATCATGCATTCATGTCATGCACAATGGCTTTAGTGTCTCGTGGTGTTAACGGCTTTATCCTACAAAGAACTGTGAAGCATTAAATTATCTATTATGTCATGTAAAATGTTAAGAATGGTGTGATGTGTGTCTTCTGCTCCACATGTATTTCCTGTTTTTCTTTTTTCTCCTGTGGGTTTTTGAATCTCTCTCTTCTCTCTCACTCTCACAGTGGAGACATTAAGCTCTCCTCCACCTCCTCCACAACGCTCCCTGGGGATCCCATCACGCCCACCTTCTCCCATGGATACCTCAACTCTCCCCCTCATCACCGTGGAGACCCAGCGAGACGTTTGCTCCCAGCAGGCATTAGGCCATAACACGAATCCAGCAATAACACAGTATTATCACCTGCACTAATAGAGTCATTTAGCTGCTTTGCATTCCTTTGAACGTCTCTTAAGTTCCTGGACCGACACAAGGCTTCAATGACTCCCAGGTCCACCGCTTCTAGTCAAGATGCAATTAAAATGGGAAATTCTATTAGGGGCTCATAATCAATCAATTAACAGTGTTTCTGACCATCTGATTAGCATCCTATTTGTAATCTCTCCATTGTTGTTCGCTGTTCCATTGTTTGATGATAAATTCAGCTTTGAAACTTGTTTTTACTATATTTTTAACACCAGTGTGGTAACTTTTCTCCATTTCCATCCAAACTGTTTTGTATTATAACTTAGGGCTGCCAAAGTTAACGCGATAATAACGCGTTACACAAATTTGTTTTTTAACGGCACTAATTTCTTTAACGCATTAGCGCAACTTGTGATTTTTAGGTTGTAGCGGGCTCAGTTTTAAAGCTAGAGTGAATATATTGACATCATATGAAACTAGAAAACCTAAGGAATCCATTGGTACCAACTATGTCATACTAGCTTGTCGTGAAGGAGGCTAAATAATGCTCCAAAAGTATGTTAAATTTTGGTGAGGAAAAACTGGCATGGCCATTTTCAAAGGGATCCCTTGACCTCTGACCTCAAGATATGTGAATGAAAATGGGTTCTATGGGTACCCACGAGTCTCCCCCTTACAGACATGCCCATTTTATGATAATCACATGCAGTTTGAGGCAAATCATAGTCAAGTCAGCACACTGACACACTGACAGCTGTTGTTGCCTGTTGGGCTGCAGTTTGTCATGTTATGATTCTAAATGCATTACCTGTGAGGGATTCTGGACAATATTTGTCATTGCTTTGTGTTGTGAATTGATTTCCAATAATAAATATATACATACACATGCATATGAAAGTATATTTTACCACTCCCATGTTGATAAGAGTATTAAATACTTGACAAATCCCCCTTTAAGGTACATTTTGAACAGATAAAAAAAATGTAACTCATTTGTGATTAATCATGATTAAATATTTTAATCGATTGAAAGCCCTAGTAATAACTGAAACATATTAAAGAAATAGAAAGAAAAGGGAACATTTCCCTTTGTAGCATGTTCAGATTTCTGCTCTGAGGCTTGGTTGGGATGTATTACCTCCTTTGCAGAAGGTTTCTTTGTTAACCTTGCAGACAAGACCGCCTGCAAAGCTGATTTATTCAATTAACTCAATCTCTTGCATGATATTCTGCTTTGTGTGATTTCTCCATAGGGTTTCTCACCTCCTCCCACTCATCTACTCCTCTGCCTATAACTTCATGAATTTGCCCACAGTAATACCAATGTGGGCCTTATATTCAACAGTAATGTGTGTGATGTACTGTATATTAAAAAGGTGGGTTTTATGCCAGAAACACCTTGAAGCAGTTTGGACTGCCTCCCATCTGAACCAACCAGCTAGCTGCCTCCAGGAGATGAATCTCCTGCATTAGAGGACTCCATCAGGATCTTCTGTTGAATCTGCACAGTATTCCTTTGGCAACATGCAAGCTCAGTGCTGTACAACAAATCCTAGTATTTCTTTAGTAATCCTCAGTAATCTTCTATCACAGACGATTTCAGCTCCACAGCCTTCTGCCTGATCGCTCGGCTGCGACATATCATAATGCACTGCACATCCTGACAAATACAGATTCAAGCGACTTCCTCCTGGGACACATTACCAGTAAGCTTAACAGTTCCTCCTCAGAGGACTATTACCCTTGTTAACCTGACCTTTACGATGGTGTTTTAGCTCACTCGTAGGGCAGGGCCGTTCATGTGAGAGGTCTGGCTCTAATTTGGCCTTTAGCAAATTAGGATTTTGTATTATGTTGAATGGTTTGTCATACAGTAAATGTTTGTTAAAGCAGCAGTGGGTAGAATTGGAGCAAATATGATTTAAAAATATATATTTTTGTAAAACGGTCACTATATCTTGACAGTATATTGATTCATATTTAATCAACACTGCCTAGTTTGACCGCCTGATCAGAGTTTGCGAGGGATTGACAGCTGCCTCCGTTGATTGAACAGCCAATAGGAATGCTCTCTCTCTGAAATGACCTGTGATTGGTCGTCATGGGCTATATTTTCTAAAGCCTGAAAACAGAGCCATGAGGAGGAGCAGAAGTCTAGTTTTCTCTGAGAAAACTTGAATTAAAATATGCTGAAAGGTTATTATGGAATGTTTGCCCAATGATGCTAAAAATATTCTGCCCACCGCAGGTTTAAGGCACAATCACTTCCTGAGGAGGCTGTAGTCATGCAGTGTCTGCAGTATCGGGCTGCAAGTATTTTCATCATTCGGTGATGGTCAATGTTTTGTTGTTTGCTTTGTTGCAGCTGACACCAAGGCGAATTGAATCTGTGCGAATGTTCTGTGTGGAGTCAAACTTTTGTGAACTTTGACATGAACATTGATCAATAGCACAGTCTTGACAGTGCTCAGGTTTGAGGGCACGGAGAGCTGGAGAGTTCAAAACAGAGGAAGCTATCGTAGCTCATTAGCTGTGTTGCACAATTCACTTTTATTTAACTTCTTCTGTCATAGCAAAAGCTGTTCCACAAAAGAGCGATGGTTTGCAGACAGTTATGAGACAGGAGTCAATGGTACAAATACCAACCGTTAATCTAACGAGCAAACAAGATATATTTTTTTTCATTTTCTGATGTTTTATGTGGGGTGTTGCAGTGGTTAGCACTGTCACCTCACAGCAAGAGGATCGCATTGCAGGTGTGGAGTTTATATGTTCTCCCCGGGGTTTGCTCCAGGTTCTTCGGTTTCCTCCCATGGTCCAAAGACATGCAGGTTAGGTTAATTGTTGACTCTAAATTGCCCATAGGTGTGAATGTGAGCGTGAATGGTTGTCTGTCTCTATGTGTCAGCCCTGTGATAGTCTGACGACCTGTCCAGGGTGTATACCCCGCCTTCGCCCAATGTCAGCTGGGATCGGCTTCAGCTCACAAAACACGTTTTTGGCCATACCTCAAGAATTCATAAGTGCATATGACATTTTAGACAAACATGGATGTAAACTGCAATTTGACTGGTTGGCAGAGGCATCCAACCATGAGGTGATAATTCTAGTTTATTTTTATTTTACAATCATTTAAATGCATTTTTTTTCTTTTCTCTTTTTTTTTTTAGTTTAGTATGTATATTATGTGGTATATTTATATTTTGCATTTATTAATTTTACTATGTAAAGCAAGCAATTTCAGATACAGAAAAAGACCCATATGTACATAACTTATGCTCCTGCACTCGGAGCAATCCCTATATCTACTCTACAGAAACAAAGTCACATATTCTCCTGTATAGTGAACTCTGATGTTCATTCTCTTTGTCTCTGCTCCCCACTAAGCCTCTCCTCCCTGGAGGAATCCCTATCATCCTGTTTGTTAGATTTTGACCCCGTCTCAGTGCATTGAAAGTGTGTTTTATATGCTACAATTACCCATATAGCTCACAGCTATCTGACACAAACATGCTTAGATCATAAATTACAGTACACCCAGAGGCCCTCCTCTAGCTTTGATATGAGCAGTAGCATCTCAATTAAAGCCTGGGGCTCATTCACCGGTATCTGATCTGATCCCATGCGTGTTTTTACATTAATGTAATAAATGTTTTTACTTGATGTACTTAAAGACATGAGACAGTTCACCCTTTATCTGTTGAAATGTCTGTGATTTACAGTTAAAGTTTTCTACAGTCACATACGGAGCGTAGCAGAGAGTTACTGAGCCAAAAGAGCAGAAGATGAGAGCAGAACAGAGTGTTTCTCTTTCTGCCTGGCTGGCGTGAGGCCAGTGGAAGCTGCACATGGCCACCCTAACTCAAGCTGACACCCAACATTACGACTGCTCCAGCTCCACTCCTCTCTCTGGTGAATCTACAATTTCTCTCTGGATCTCCTCACCTCCTCCCTAGCTATACCTTCGCCCTTAAAGTATCAATATTTCTGTGAAATTACGAGCCAGATTTCCTCTGAAAAGTGCTCTCCGTTGTCTTTCAGTTACTGTCTCGGGCTGCTGCTCCGGAGGAGTAAAAGCCCTCTGCTTAACGTGCTCGTAAAATATAGCAGCTACAGTGTACTGGGCTCTTTACGGTGGAGTGAACGTGAGGGGGATTTTTATGAGAGATGTGTGGCCTGGTGTAGAGCTGGGAAACGTACGTGACAATGCCAAGAGCCGAGAGGCACTGAAAGTAGCTCACACCAGGGGGTCTGAATCCCCTTAAAGACATTTCTGTGCAGAACTTGAGGCTCATAGGAGCTACAGGAAGCCAATAAAGTTCAACTTAGCCTTGACTAAAAGCTATGCAGGCTGAAAAGCTTCTGCCTAAGACTAAAATAACAGCCCCGCAGTGATTCTTACCTTCATGAAGGTTATTATATTCACTGTTAGCGGAAGCTGTTTCAGAGAGGTGTCGATTCTGCTTAAAGCTAGGGTTGGTAATGTTCTTCAAAAACCTTTTTTATTATATTAGTTGAAATTCTCATTACATCCCGACAGCAATAAAAAAAGAAGAAAAAGAAACGTATCTGTGGCTGTCACAGGACTATAATAAACCTGTCCAATCCTTTCATTCAAATGAAAGGGTTGGACGGGCATCACGTGATGCCATTGGGCCCAAAAATACTTTTTTCCATAGATTTACATTGGGAAAGAGACATCTGTAACTCAGCGGATATGTTTTTTTGAGGTAAATCAACCTCCCAGTATGAACACTCTAATAGCCCTCATTTAAATTATTAGGTCCTAAAAGTTGTAAAATGCACTAATAGCCGAATCCAGAGTTATTTCCCTTCCTCCGTTCATGTGAATGAGACCCAGACCGAGGCTGGACCGAGGGCTGGGAGGCGGAGTTAAAGGAAACGCTACTGCGTGCGATGTGGATGCTACTGCGTGAGTGCGGATGCGGAAGATCGCCGGGTGATCCGGGTACTCGAGAAGTCGAGCCATTTTGTCTTCACGCGCCACTGAGGAACTTTCATAGGAATGAATGGGAAACCGCCCCCAATGCTGTATCCAGTTCTTTATACATTCATGGTACATACATGAAATTTGACCTTTTCATTGACCTCTGCATTTAACCCATCCTAAGCGAGAGCATCTGAAGAGCCTGGGGAGCAACTTGGGGTTCAGTGTCTCGGTCAAGGACACTTTGACATGCAGACTGTAGAAGCCAGGGATTAAACCACGAACCACACGACCACTCTACCAACTGACCTACAGCTGCCCCCAAAGTGTTGCAGACTTGGCAACTTTCTTGTTGGATTTAGGAGATAGATAGGTCTAGATTTTGGAGCTATGCTGCTATAGCTACTGGAAAAGAGTTGGCAACACTGGGCTGGGTTTTTCAGTTGGATCATTTTAATCTAGCTAGTTTCTCAAGATTACTGACCCTAGCTTTAAAGCAATTGTTCAACATTTGGGAAATACACTTTGCTATCATGCCAAAAGTTATGCTAGATGTTTCCCCCCCTGCATGCAGCCTTTCTGCTAAGCTGGGCTAGCCATGTCCCAATTAAAGCTCTGTATTTAGCAAACTGACAAGAATGTGGTATTGATTTTATCAATCGTCTGACGATGATTTAGCTTTTTATTGGTTTAAAAATTAGCTTGTAAAGAGGCTACTTGTGAAACAATCAGAAAAGTTGTGCACGTCGTCTCTCAACTCCAACTCTAGTCTTGAGTCTTAAGTTTCGAATCGGACGGTAAACAATGAGCAGCGCATAGAGAAGGAAGTCTTTGACCAATAAGTGACCTTTCCCCAGTTTTCTTTGTATAATTTTTAGATGTAAAAGTATCCAGTAATTCACAAGAAAGATTAGAAAATATTAGAAGAACACCTGAATACATAATGTAATTGTATGCATGTCTTTTTTTTTTCTTTTTTTTCTGCCTATCTTGCAAATCCTGTTGGGGAACACAGTTGTCCACATCGTTATGATTACTGAAACCATTTTACATTTTATTCTTATTACTGTGCAATGTCTCCCTCTGTGACATTCACTGCAGGTAAAACAGCCTCGAGCGACGCCCCCGCTGCTTTCCTGCACTGCTGGGTGTTTAAGGAGATTTCAACCCCCCTCCACCCACAGAGAGATACTTGGTATCAAACACGCCTCTTCCTCTCTTCCTCCATCTGTCTGTCTCTCTACCAATTAACACAGCGAGCAACTAGAATTATACAAGCTGCAATCAAACCCTGAGAAATCTTTGCATGGATCATTTACAGTACACATTGCATAAGATGTAACATAGGATGTAACATGGTCGGTGCTGATGTGTGATTTTGTACGCGAGAACATGCCACTCTATACCTCACATGGTGGAGTCAGTCAGACTGGGAAGGAGATCCACAGCTCCCCCTGTCAGCAACTGGGGGGAACAGTACAAGACAGATACTTCACATGTGTTTTACTGCACGCCATTAGCCTTGATCGAGTCTGTACGTTAACTAGACGTGCACACAAGCACAACACGGAGGCAAACACACACACACACACACACACACACACACACACACAAGATGCAATTACTCTTGTGAAGTTCAATTAACTCTCTCAAGCGCAACACTTCACCTCCTACCCCTCCAGCTCCCTCCAGCTCCCCTGAGGTCACTGAAAACGGCGCTTGTTCGCCCGTAAACCGCACCATAAAATAGACGGTCCTGAAGTAGTACAGAGGAGAGGTTCTGCAAAGTCACAGTGACATTGCTGAGCCGAGGGCGAGAGTGCTGATGGAGATTGTACACAGATGAATATTCCACTGCTGAGAAATATCATTAATCAGGAGCTTACAGGTATGTCAGCCCCCAGACGGTCACTGGTTAAGGTCAGAGGCTGATGACCGATACTAGAAGTTTTACCTTCCTCGTCCTCGACCTTATATTCTTTTTTTAATTTCATCAGGTGTAATTTGAAAAACGAATGATGTATTTGTGTGTGTGTGAGCATTTGAGTGGCTTATTAAAGCAGCAGTAGGCAGAAATGGAGCAAATATGATTAAAAAAAGTTATTTTTATAAACACAGTACTGACTGAAAAAATCATGTGCCTCTGTGTCCTCCGGTGCTCCTAATGGCATCTGCAAGATCTCACAGACCAGAGGAAAACAACCAATCAGAGCCGAGCTGGAGCCTTGACGTCTCTGAGCAGCTGTCAATCACTCGCAAACTCTGATCAAACGGTCAAACTAGGCAGCGCTGATCAAATATGAATCAATATTATGTTCCTGTAATACCTATTTCTCGCATAAAATGTTTTCAGAAACATCTTGTAGTGTACTGTTTAGCTGTAAAATGAGAACGTTTGTGACCCGGCAGCCATGTTAAGATCAGTTGAGGAAATACCAAGCACCGCCCACCAGCCGGAGCACAGCCAATAGGAACGTTCAATAGGAATGCTCTCTCTCTGAAATGACCTGTGATTGGCCGAAGTCTCCCATCACAAGCTAGATTCTTTAAAGCCTGAAAACAGAGCCATGAGGAGGTGTAGAAGTCTAGTTTTCTCTCAGAACACTTGAATTACAATATGCTTAAAGGTTATTATGGATTTTTTTGCCCAATGATGCCAAAAATATTCTGCCTACTGAAGCTTCAAGGATCTACGTACATGAATTAGATAACATGCTGTGCCCATGAGCTACAAAGTCAGAGCTACATGGGGTTTGTGTGTCTCACAGCCGCGATCCTGACATCCTTGTTAGCTCCGAGCTTTTGTAATTTTGCATGAAAGGCGGTAAAAGGAAGGACAAAGTTAACACAAGCGTGAGCCCCTCAAGCTCTTCCTCTCCTCCTCTTCGTCTCTTTTTATTCACAGGATCAACTGGCAGGAGAATTAAATTACTTTTCACAGAGTAAGAGAGGGAAGAAGAGGAGAAAAAGAGCCTTCCTCCGCCCTAGGATGTCGCCTCTGTCTCCTTTTCCCCCAAAGTTGAGGAGCTTTAGATTTAGAGAGAAATTGAAGGCGATAATGTGACAATTTATCTAGCCAATATGAGTGGGATTCCGTAATCCTCTTCTGCTCTTAGCAGGAAGAATGGGAGTCTTCGGGGATTGGTAATGGTCATATTAAGACTTTTTCCTTTCAGCCAAATGATATTTGAGTGGAAGGAAAATTAAAGGTGAGGAGAATTAGCTGAAGCCGAGTGGATGAGCTTCACGTCCTTCCTGAAGGACTTTTTGAAATACAGAAAATAAAAGTTTTCAATTACATAACATTCATACTGCGAGGAGAGACAAACAACCCAGAGGGAGGTAGGCTTGTTTATGCAGAACTTTCTGCTGGTAATCAGAAATGCAAGAGATGAGCACCTGAACAGCCTGCTGCGGGCCTGTTGGTGCACAAACAGGAGGTTCAGTCTTTTTAGGGTTTATCAGCGTTCCTCTAACATATGGAGGAATGAAGAAAAGCAGGTTGTAGCGCCAGCGCAGCTCTTCCCCTGCTGGCAGCGTGGTTTATAGTGCTGCTGATTTGTAATTTCCTCCTGCATGCAGGTCTCCCGCGGGAGCAGGTCTTTGCTGCTTTCCCTCGCTCTCTGCATTAACTCTCATAAATGATTGAGGAGGCACGTGTCGACCTCGGTCTGGGTCTCTTCTCGGAACACACAGACGCTATTAAATATAAAAAAGGGCATATATTCACCAAGTGGAGAGAGATGATGTTAATCTCAAATGAGTGGATTCTCAGAGAAAGAGAGCCTGCATCTAAAAATGTTTTAGCATCCTATAAATAATAACCAGGTGATCATTTAGTTAACACCTTAAACTGTTGCACCAATACCAGATCGGATATCGGTGAAAATGGGGCAGATCTATTCCAATCATTTTTATGTTTATATACTATGTACATTATATACTGGAATTTGAATTCCTGTTTAAGTTTTGACCAATTTGTTGCTGCATTAAAAAGGTTTACACCTTCATTTTGAAGATTTTTTACCAAGTTGCTGGTGTACAATTTGCTATTTTAATAATAAAGAACAATTAAATACATTTATATTTATGTATTCATTTGTTACATTTTGTTTTACAAAGTTAAGAAAGCAATGTTTAAGTCAAGCCTGATGTTTCCTTACACATAACTGAATGATCCCAGTCACTTCCACACAGTGAGGCATACAGCTTATTAATAAAGCACTGGTATCGGCCGATACCCAAAGCCCAGGTATCGGTATCCGGACTGAAAAAGTCAGATCGGTGCATCCCTATTTGAAAGCGGAGACAATCAGAGCACCACCAATGATAAAATCCTGTATTTCAACCAAGTTAATGAAATAAAGCCTTCTGGGATAATTTAGCCCCAGAATGATATTAAAAAATGTCTGCTTTCTTTCATCATCCCTGTACAGCCCAGTCACGCTGGTGAGTTCAGGCCCTCGTTGAACCCAGCGGGGGGTGGAGATGGTGGTGGTGGTGGTAGTGGTGGGGTACTTTTCTTCAAAGGCAGGCTTGTCAGGTATCCTCAGCCACAGCGCTCTCTTATGTAACTGTGTGCCTGCCTCTCAACTTGACAAGCGAATGTGCCTCATCAGCTGTCATCACTGCATTATTCATGGGAACAGTGGAAATGAGTGACTGGAATACGCTCCATCTATCTTAAATGAATGTCTTAGCCTTTTGGCAGAGCGCAGAGAGGTCTGGGCATGTGTGTTTGTGTGTAATAGAAAAGTGCACTTAATTTTCTGCAGCTGATAAAAAGAATGAAATCATACAAGTTAAAATGATTCTCTGTTGTTCTCATGTATTAGAAAATGACTGATGTGTACACCAAGAAGCAAAACCTCTAATTAGGATTTGTATGGAGATGTAATATCTTTAAAAGCGTGTCAAGAATATCCTGTGAATGAAATAAGATAGATTTCACATTTTCAGCTTGTTGTAAGCCCTGAAGGCAAAACCTCTCCCATATGCTTCTGGGTCTCGCTCTGGTAATCAAATGTTTGACATGTTTTTGAGTTCAACCACTAGTGGGCGCATTAATTCCTAAAAATGGGCTTTTGCTGTCCTCTCTGAGGGGTTAATCCTGTGGGTTAATCATTATGATTTCCTCTGAAATTCAAAGATATGTGTTTCAATAAGCTGGAAATTTTAATTTGATTAAAAAACTTGATGTCTTTTTCTTGTTTTGTCATATTAAAATCACAGTTTCAAAAGTGGAGGGAGAATATGGCACTCAATAAGCTGATTTTAATAGCAATACATGTGGTGATAGTAACAAAATCACTGTTGGATTAAAGGATGTCGGGGAATGATGGGCTACAGCTTTTTAAACTTGATTTCTCACTTGATCTCTCTCGTACGTAGCTATATACATACAAAATACATGGTTGGAGAACTGTGTAGGAATGGATATAATGTTTACTGTTTCATCTTTGCGCTATTTTAGTGAAGCAATTTCAGCATAGCATCATTTCCTGCAATGTCAAGTCCGTTTAGTTTCTGTGGTTCAATGTCACGAGAGTTGTGATATAGAGATACTGTATATTATAGCTAAAAAAAATGAAATGAAATTATATTCATTTTTTTTCCACCTCGTTTTTTTACCCAAGCATTATCGTTTCAGTTTAGTTTTAATTTTTCTTAAAGGATATCTTTTTTTAAAAATTATTTTTTCAGTTTACTTACAATATTTGTCACTGCTTATTTTTGTTTTAGTTTCAGTTTTAGTCTACTATAATAACCCTGGTTTGGAGGCAGGCAGTCACACTGATGACAATGAGCAGCAGAAATCTATAGTTTTTTTGTTGTTGTTTTTTTGTTCTTTTTAATTTTCCAAAGGACAAAGACAATTACGGCCTCACAAGACATCATAAAAACATACATTACAGTTACACAAACATTAAGACGGGGAGATGGATGGGGGAGCTTCCCAGACACCACTGATCTTCCACGGTCAGCGTGACACTCTAACATCACCACCCCACTCTAGACATCAGTTCAGGTCCTACCCATAATCATTTGCAACATGTATACATACCGGTATTTCAGAGTCAGATTACTATTCTGCTGTTCATGTATTCTCTAATGAGAGTCCATGGGGCACCTAGCCCACTATCATAGTCTATAATTAAGGACATAAATGCAAAATAAGTAGAAGGTTAAGACCAACATCAAATGTCAATCCAAAAAGAAGTGAAGCTCTAAAGGTGTGCAGTCTCATTCACTGTAAACAGTGAGACTCATCTCCAGTCTACCTGCAGAGCGTCTTCTCCTCCCAGAAGGACTTGACTGCTGTGATGCCCCAGCATGTGCAGTAGAGTACCAGCTCCCACACAGCTGCCAGTATTGATGTTGAGTTTTGATCCATTCTGTGTCTAGGGGAGATGTAGATGCTGTGATGTAGATGAAGTCCCACTTAGACTGAATCTGTGACCACAGATGTAGCTTAAAACAGTTTATCAAACACAAGTAAGCATCCTTAGCTTTTGTCTGTAGTGTCGTACAATTGTAGCTAAGAGTTACATATTTGTAAAAAGGAAAAAACGATAGTGACAGTTAAGTAATGTCCATGCATCATGTAACCAACCAGTTGCTGAGAAAGTGATGTTTGTTTTGATCCCCCCGTCTCTCTCCCCATGCTCCCTGTATGTGACCTTTCCCCCAGCCCCACCCAAAGCCACGTACATTTTCTTTGGGGACAAAGACCATGTCCCCCCCCCCCGAATCCCGCTGGCTCCGTGGCAGTGGTCTGGTCCCAGGGCTGCGCCACACTGAGTCCCCTCAGAGGACCATGTCCTGAATGCCGCATCATCAAAGAGACCCCAGGTCGGGAGGCCAAGTAGAACCTGGTTTAACCCTCCCGTGCCCTTTGCATCACAATGTCCTGGTACGTTCTCACTCTTTAACCCTCACTTTCCCCATGATATGCGTATATCAATGATGCTCCCCACACCCCTCCTTCCCTCCCTAACAACTTCATGTGTCCCTCCCACTGCTGCCTGACATACAGGTCACACTCTCAGCTACCTGACTCTCCTTACAGAGTTGTTTTTGGCTTGAAAATCTGACCTTGATAAAGGACAGGGGGCTACATTTCCTCTGATTAATGAAATCCATGACAGTAAATCTATTATAAAGTATGTCAGGTTGGCTTTGGAGTTAGCAATGGATCTGAAATTGTTAATATTACTGTCAAAATACTTTGTTTTGATAATGATGATGTCAGAAATCCACACGCTTTGCTGCACACGCTAAAATAATCCATCTGATTCTGCTCTCTTTTATTATTATTCTGAAAACTAGACATTGTTTTTGTTCTAGACATGTTAATCCTTCGATAAGAAATATGCTGACTGCTGATTATTGTTGTTAAATTTCCCTTTTTAAGACGTTGTTTCCACATCAAACACAACGTACAATGCAGATCCACCCGGCAAAATGAGATTGTGACCCATAATGAGGTTATTTTGTCACGCATCGCTCACGCCGGATGACATTTTAGATGGGAGGAAATAGACGGCTCAAAACTTTTTCTGGGGGAGCTTACGGTCCCACCAACTATATTACACCATCCATAAAGATGTCAAGGCATCACAAATCCCTTTATCTCCCCGCCATTTCCACCGAGATGGCGATTATCCATGCCGCGCGAGACACATTATGCGACAGAGTAAGAGACTCGCCATTCAAAGTTAATGGGATTATATTTCAGTCTGCGCCGCTCCGACACGTCTATAAACAGGGCTTTTTGCTGAGGGGGGAGAAACTTTTTTTGCAATCTAGATTTCTCGAGACATTCAGGAAGTGTGGTTAATCTATTTAGATGTCGATCGCTCACTCTAGCCCCCGTGGTTATTCAAATAGTTGTGCTGAAGTCAGGTTTAAGAGGGAGACAAAAAGGAATGTGTCTGTGCACCATAAATAAACAGAAACACAATAGTTTTCACTCAAAGTGAGGCACGAAAAGTGGAATGACACTGAAGGCATCCCTTCTGGCCAGTTTAGCATAACAACATTCAATGTATTATCATGAGTTGACTTTTCAGAGGGCGAATGTTTCAATGGGGACCTGGTTAACACGAATGGGAGGAGGAGACGTGAAGGGCAAAGGGCAAAATCTTACATGAGTTTCCTCTTTCTCTGATGCCCAATAAAATTGTGAAAGGGCCGAGATTGAATGGCAGGGATGGGGTCACTGGGAGGCACAATGGCGACCGAGGAGAGAGGAAATCTAATCAGCTTGGAGATGCTAATTTTATGGAGCACCAATTAAGGAGAGTTTTTTATGACACTTTTTTGAGAAAACAAAACAGCGGAGCGGTCCCCTCCCGGTTGGGGGCCCCCCGGTTGGAGTGGCCCTCCTTCTCTTTGCCTCGGCCTCCGCAGCATTGAGCCCAGGCACTAATGGGATGGCACCTCCTTTATGCCTGCCCTCGCCCACATTGGGGAAATGAGGCAGTGTCTGTTTGTTGTTCTGGAAGGCTGCGCGTCCCGTTTATCACTGTCAGAGCACAGAAAGAGGAGGATTGAAGGGGAGTGGGGGGGCTCCGCTGTCCAATCTGTCCCGCTTTGGGCTTTACGATCACGGGCCCCACGTGGCGAGTACCCCACCCTGGACCCATACATCTCCATCTCTGCCTTTCGGGCAACCGACAGCCTTTGTATCGGCTCACTCCGGCTGCCAAGATATGCGTCTGCGCCGCTAACAGGGGCCCGGGTAGAGCTGCTAACTAGACAATGACGGGGAGATCCAGGACGGCCAATGTTTAACCAGCGAGTGGCCCACTCACGCCCCTGCCTGGCCCCCATAGCCCCTTGTGTCTTTGTGGGCTCAGGGTTAATCTTTTAAAGGCCGGAGCTGGGGCGCACCCCCTCCTGCCCACTGTCTCCCCCAAATATACTGCCACGCAGTCACTAGAGCTGTACTTTTACGGGACCTTTTGTTTAAACACTGCGCACTCTGCCTTTAAGTCTACAGCCCTTCATTACTCTGGGAGCCTTAAATCTTTTTAGGAATGAACACATCATGAATAATAGATTGAAAATGAAGCAGAGTGAAATCTTAAAAGGACACTTTGTACTCGTCAGTGCTCGGCAAACATAAATAAATTCACTCATTAATGCGGGCTGAAAATTAAAGATGCACTACATAATAGGTTATGAAGCTTAACATGGTTGTCAGACTGAATCCCAACAGCTTCAACAGGTGGAGAGTTATCTGATACCCTGAAGTGCCCTTTTTTTCCTCTCCTCCTTTCCTTCATCTTCATGCACACGGAAGAAAAATGCGCCACTTGGTTCTCTCTTTCATCGCTCCTTCTCTGTATATCGAGTATTTACGGGCCCTCGTAAACATGTATTGATATTTAATGCTGCACTCAGCAGGGCAGGCTCTGCTGGGGCCAAACTTAGAGGCCCGTGCCTCTCTGAGACAGGAAAAGTGAGACAAAGAATGATATCAATGACAAAGGTGCTATAAATCTACACTCAGCCCTTATGCCACGGAGAGGCCACACAGACATATGACAGCGGCCTGGTGCGGCATCTGTGAAGCAGGGATGTTGTTCTTTACTCTGAGGGGAGAAATCTCAGTGTACTTTCAGTGTATTATAGAGGCTAGATCTCTTTTTATGTATGCCTGTATATCTGCTGATCAGTGCTGGGTTTTGCCTGTCAGTGCATTAGTATTGAGAGTGTCATTGGGGCCTCGTTCAGATGTTGTGATGCAGGCTACTACACTAAAGGAGTGAAATAAAACCATCACTATGTTTTTTTTGTTATATTAGATGGTAATCTAATATGTTTTACTGTTCATATTATTTGTCTATTTGTATTTATTCATATATTTGTTAGGAAATCCATTTTGATTTATTTGAGAATCACTGCTCTATTGCACTTCTTTGCCTCATACAAACCCATTTAAATAACCTCTGTGTTTAAAATGTGATATACAAACAAACTCGCCTCGCCTCAAGCTCCAGTCCTCATTTCTGATTGACCAAGCCATCTGTAACACAGATGGAAAACGCCAGTGAATTCACATCTGTAATTGCATAATTACATTAATGTGCAACCAAGAAATCGCCACAGTTCGCTTAGCAACCACATGAGGATTAAATTAATTAAAGGGCAATGATGGCAATTATACTACAACTACATATCTGTTCTGAAATGAATCACAGAGTGCTTTACAGAGCATCAGCAAACACATTAACAACATCCAAACTACTGTGTAATTACAATGTGTGCAACAACAAATAAAAAAATTAATATAACAAGCAGCACTAATAAGATAGTGTTTACCAGGGTTATGAACAAAAGACACTAAGAACCTGTCGCCTGTCTGTCTGAACTTTCACACACACAGACATAACTGTACAAACACAAACATGCAAATAACGGCATTCACATTTCCACATTTCCACACACACAGCACCTTACACACTTATTTGCACACTATATGCACATGTTATATATTATTAGTCAGTGTACCTGGACAGTGTTTCCTTACTAAGCTACAGTGGAGGGATAATAATGATTATAATCTTTCTTTATAGAGTACTTTTCAAAACCAACATCACTAAGGGCTTCACACGAACACCAAAATAAAACAGACATGTCATGAAATAAAACATTATTTAAAAGAAATAAAAGAAAGCTCACGGAAAATCAAATCAAATCAGGAAAGGATAGCAACACAAAGAGGGAATAATGCACTAAAAACACTTTGAAGATACCCATTTGATTAGACTAAATCATACTGCTGAAGTCTCATAGTAGCTAAACTCTGAAATGCATTTTGTTCACAGAATGATGACTGTGGATTTCATCCTCATCATCATCTCTTTTGTCAAAAAGAGCTTTAAAACTGAGCCTAAAAACCTAAAACTTGCAAGTTTAAAGAAAATAGTGGCATTAAAACGAATTTGCATTAACGTGTTATTATTGCGTTAACTTTGACAGCCCTATTTAAGACGCTTGAAAAAATTCAAATTATCCTTTAAAGTGGAACTCCACCGACTTCACGCTACACACATCTCATTTGAAAGAGACTCTTAGCTTATTCAATCTTGTGAAGGGCTCATTGCATGGGTGTAACAATTAAAACAGCTTTATTTTACATGGCAATATTTGTTTAAAATGACCAGCGCGTTGCGACCGACATCTCAGACTCGTAGCTTATTTAAAATCCCTGTTTAACAGAGCCTGTCATGTCTTATATCTTAAAAAAGACTGTCATGATTTCAGTAGAGATGGCATCTGAACCAGAATATGAAACATCTTTATTCAGTGACATCAGTGTGACAATGATGGAGACGGGTCAAGAACACTGTCCCCCTTCTACCCTCCACTAGTTAAACAACGGGACGTCTATAAACCACGGGGTCGTGGCCTGCTTTTTGTCAGAGAAGCAGAGAAGAGCAACACTCTGAGTTTGTGCTTCATATTATGTGTTTGACTGTCACTGTGTGTGTTTTTTCCCTTCATCCGTCACTCCTACGGGACACAGTCACAGATCTGCTGCTGTAGGCGCCGTCCATGTTCCAGCCACTGGATGACGATGCGCCACAGGAGCAGATCTCCTCATCAGTATTCAGATCCAGCCATATGTGAATGAAGGTTTAATGTGCGTCCATAATCGCCCACCTGAGCCCCTGACTCGGGGAGTGAATGTGTGTATGTGGAAGCCATGAAAGAAAGAAAGAAAGAGGCAGGGGGGTGAAGAGAGCAAAAGAGCAAGACGGGAACAGAAAGATGAAAATGACTGATTGAAGGGATATGGTAGAATGTAAAGTGGATGTTCTCAAATTCAGTAGCCCAATACGACACACAGAGATACGATAAAATCTGAATATTACAGCAATAAACTCCACTTTCACATTTTTCTAATGCCCAGACAAGGCGTGTGCCAATTGAGCTAAATTGCAGTTATTCATTTCACTACATCAAGCTAAAAGCCAAAGAAGTCAATTGTGTGTCACTAACAAGTCTGATGCCCCTCAAAAGACCATTACTTAAAAAACAGACACGCTTGATTCAATGGGCCTGCAGCGGCTGTATAGAGACCAAACACATGTGGGCACACACACACTCTCGCTGGCCATTGATCAGCTCGTCAATCACGGGCCAATGAGGATCGCCAGTGGCCACCAACTCTCGGGTTATTGTGCGCGGTGACCCCGGGGTCAGCGGTAAGTAGCTGAGGACTGAGCCCCGCACAAAAGGACAGCATCATGTACTATCCACATACAGTGGCGTTGCCGCCGGCACCCTTATGAATAGACACATGGCAGGCCTATCCACAGATGGGACGGAGACGAGGGAGGGAGGGGGCTGTGTGTGTGTTGCCGTGGCGAAGGAGCACATGTGGAGGTAACAGACTGAAACAATGGTGCTGATGAAAGGCAGGAGTCGTGCCTGGGTTTGGTGGAGGGAGATTATTGGGCGAGCAGGTCCCCTGTTTTTATCAGGCTGGATAACAGAGACAAGGGGGATGGAGGAGACGGCTAGGGGGGGTACAGAGCGGCAGAAGTCCGCCGACACAAAGCCACCCCCACGCACCAGTGAGCGGCCAACTGTTCAAAAGTGTGACCAGCACAATGCTGAACAGATACACTTTGTGTGCGTGTTGTGTATAAGTGTGTGCATCTGTATAGGCTTCTAGGCTTGTGTGCGTGATTTGATTTGATTGATTAGGATTTACCAAGTAACTGTTTTAATTCTTTTCCTAATCTACCAGAGTCATCCACTTATCCCTCTGTATTTATAATTACCCTGTCTTGTAATTAACTAAATCCATATCATTGTAGGCTACTGTTGATTTATTAAACAAGCTAGATAGCACCAGTTTAAAGGGACATTTCACCCAAATTACCCCCCAACTTGTGTTGCTGTCTGGATGTGCAGCAGATTTTTATTTGTGATGCTTTCTGCTCTAAAAAACTACAGAAAGAAAAGGTCTGCAGTACGTATCTTTCCAAAAACGTGTCCCCTAATACTCTGGATAGCTCACAGACCTATCTTTAAAAGAAGTGCTAAATTCAATTTGCTATGTAAAGATATAGAGGGGCAATGGCTACCTGAGCAGAGAATGAAGTCACTCTCCCTCTGTATGTGTTGTAATCGGAGCATCTCTGTGCTTTGTTTTAGTGCTGCACGTGCTTTTTAGTGCATGTGAGCATGCCCCACTGGCTAGCTCACGGCCGACCGCTCTGCACTGCGCTCATATGGCGGTTACAGCTGATAACACCGTCCCGACTGACGGCGGCAGTAATCGCTTTCAGCCCAAAATGGCGGAGGCGTAGCTTTGCTGCTGGGCGCTGATGTTGCAATGGAACGATCCATTGACTCTCACTTCTTGGCAATATATTTCTTTGCCGTTACCTGCGAGCCACCGGCTCAGCCGTCGCCATGTTGAGAGCCGTGTGGAGGCAATATATGCTCTGAATTCCGTATAGGGAACCTTTAAGCAGGCATTGTAAATATCATATAATAATATCAATAATAGTCTATCTGAAAACTATTACATACTGTGTATTATCCACAGTAACACAAATCAAATTCTATTGTAGCTGAACGAGAGGGCTGTCCGTTGACCTCCACTATAACAGTCAGTCTTTGTTACACAGCTTCATTGTATCGGAGAGGAGCGAGAAATGTCAAAAACTGGACAAATAAAACCAAAACTACGTGCATGGATGGAAATGTTTTTGGTTGAATCAATCCTTTAAAGCAGCAGCAGGATGCTGAATGTAAAAGGTCCTCAAACTATTTCTGTTCTTTAAGTCATGATGCAGAAGTAGTTGGCATTTTATGACGTGACCACTTACCACTTCATATATAGAAATTCTTTGTATCCTTAATAAAACCAGATGCTTGTGCCTGATTGTGTCCGAAATCACTCCCTATTTACTACATAGTGCACTAAATTTACTGTCCACTGTTTTATTTTATTCCATTTTATTGTGTCTGAATTCTGTGAGTGCAAATTTATCACCTTTTATAGCACCAAATAAAAAAAATCCACAATGGAATGAAAAAAAGTAGTGTCCACGGCATGTACACTACTTTATGCTAACAATCCCATGATACAATGCGTTGCATTTTGTAGCTGCACCATTGAGTAAACTATTGAGTGTGAGTAGTGAATGAGTGCACAAAGGAGTGATATGGGATATAGCACCTGTGTGCTTCATCTTGACCCTTTGCTTACTTGCTTTTAAAGGGAGTCTATGCACCTCTGCTAAACACAAGTGATGAATGTTATGTTACAGCAGAAGAAAAATAGAAGAAAAGAGTCTTAAAGTCAGCAATCTGATTAATGTAATGTCCGTTTCACAGTATTATCGTAAATAATGTAAGTTAACATTAGCCACAATAAGCTATAGGCTGTAAACTCCTGAGTGTAATGAATTGAGTAGGGTACATTTTATTGGGTACCCTTTTCATTTTCTAAGAAGAAGAGCATGTTATTCCTTCTTTCAGAAGTCACATAGTCTCGATTTCAGATGTGAATCTTTCTCATTTAGCAGTGACAGTCTTCAGGAGGCTACCATCATTTGGGTCCTGGCAACTTGAAGGCCAACATCTGGACCTGGGCCCTGCTCCTCCTGATGACGGTCTGCTCGGCAACCGGTTCTGCTCTGTCCCCTTTCACTCTCTCCCCCTCTCTCGCCTGTCTTTCCTCCCTCGGCGTCCCCCCGGGGTAATTGTGGGGTAATTTATGAAGTTCTAGCAGCATGGAGCAGGCCAGTGTATGGGACGGCCTGCTGACCGAGCTCCATTCAGCTCCAGAGGAGAAGGCCTGGACTCCTTTTATCCTACCCATAATCAGCATCTCTCCCTGGGCCTGTATCCCCCTCCTGACTCCCCTCGCCCCGCAGCCCTCCACAGCATGCGACCCTCCGCGGCCGCTTAAAGATGAAGGGGAAAGTTATTGGACTCTTTAGTGACTCATAAACATCCTAGGGGATTTTCATAGCGCCCTTTGTGCCTCTTTGTTGTGGCCGAGATAATGCAATTGTTTCAGGCAGTGTAAATGAATAAATCACCGAGCGGTTTGTCCCAGCGGTGAGAGATAACAAAGGGCAGCACTCCCTGTTCTCAGAAACACTTGTCGGCCCGTTCAGACACTTTGTGAAACAATTTTATATCTCCCTCCCCAGACATTGGCACTCGGAGGGAAACGTTTAGATCCACAGATGAAGCAAACCAATTCCACATATCTGCTCCCGCTGATTACTTCTCTTGCTATGATCTTGATCTCAGAGCTTCGATATCCAAGCGACTTTGGGAAAAATGGTGGTAAACAAAGGACGCTGTGTGTCCTCTATGGGGTCTGCTCCCGACCACATGCTCGGATTAAACCCCAGTGTGTGTGTACAGAATATCTGATCCCGTTAAACAATGACCAGCAGAGAGAGGAGAAGGAAGCCTTACGGTACACAGCGCAGGTTTGCTCTTCAGCTTAGCGCTTTATTGAGCCATGATAGGCCCTAATCTAGCCTGATCCTCTGTCGCTACAAGCATATGCCTCTGATAATGCCCTCATTTTCTGGTCACCTGAGCACTTTCATTGGAGTGCACCCAGTGAGGCAGCAGAAAGGGGGTCTCTAAAGCCTAAAAAAAAAAAGCTCTTGAATTGGATGAAGGGGTCCTGAAAGGTGGCACCCAGAGAAAAAAGTCAAACACTCCGACGCAGGGTTAAAAATTGAAGGATTATGTGGAAACATGGAAGGTGGCTACGCTTTCATTTGTAAAATACAAAGCTCAGCATCTCTCTGTGTGGCCCGTTGCCTCTGTAAACACATGAATGAGAATAAGAATGAGCAAGAGAATGGGATTTATCTGGCTCATGCATAGAGTAATGGAGTAAGAGAAGGACTGATTACACTGCCTTTATTCAGCTGACAATGATCCATATATGTGTTCTCGTACTTTTACTAATACACAACTGGCTGTTTCAGTGAGTGACAATCTCACTAATCTAACTTCATGCACAGCTAATGAGCAGTTGGCACATTTTCCCTGAATTTATAGATAATTTATTAAGACCATTAAAAAAACATTATTAATCGTTTTCTTCTCTTTGGAGTGCGACGAACGCGACGAAAGCTGTGGCACAGAACCAGCCGCTAAAAGCTCCATAAGACCGGAGAAGAATGAAATCTGGAGCATTGTGTGTCCAACGCAGTTAATTAGGACCTGACCCAATTAGCGGAGGAGAGTCCAGCAGCCATGTTGGCTCGGAGCCTAACGATGGGAAAATCCATATGCTCCATATAAATGGCCCATGTTGGCTCTCAAAGTTCCCCAATTATAATATCACTGAATGTTGGCTAAGCCGAAGCACCCTGCGGGGCCCCCTGATGGAACTGTGGTGGGGGGTCCTGAGGGCCCTCTTGATTCCCACTCCCTAACTTTGTGTGGGTCTGTGTGTGTGTGTGTGTGTCAGAGAAGGAGTTCTTACTTTGAGAATGCACACACAGCGAGGTGCAGACCAGTGTGAGGTTCAATGTAAGTCCATTCAAATTCAAACACACAATTTTTGGAGATCATACATATGGGGTTTGGGCTTAATATAACAGCACAACTAAACAAACTTAGTCCACATACAGGTAAAGAGGAGTGACTTCATACAACACAAAGGGTGCCATTTATTTATGTACATGCGTCAAAGGATATGAAGGAAAAACATCAAGAGAACAATGAATAAAAGCCCCGTAAAATAAAAAAACAAAAAATCACATGGGAATTGAGAACATATGCTTGTCAAAGACGAGAAGAAATCGCTCCCTATGAGGAAGGCATTCTGGATTTCTAAAATGGGCACTTTAAAGGGATAGTTTGGGTGTTTTGAAGTGGGGTTATATGAGGTACTTATCCACAGTCAGTGTATTACCTACAGTAGATGACAGTCGGCATGACCCCAGCTTGGAGAAGCAGACAGGAGTTACCGCACAGAACCAAAGCATGTACTGCTGTGGACGTGGCTGGCACCAAAACATATTTAAGCCACCTAAAAGAAAGGCCCATCTAAAAAGATCCATATCAGTTTAAGTGTACGCTATATTTAGAATAATTTCACTGCTTCACTTCGCCGTCAGACGGCCCTTTCTGATGGGCAACTGAAGCCGTTGTATCCATCTATGCTCTCGCCATAGCCACCAGAATCCAATTACAAAACCTGTAATTTTACTTTGCAAAACACAGGGGTTACTGGTCTACCACTGCCTCAATCAGTTAGTTCTTTGTGCTATTTTGTGACTTTGGTGAATCCGAACTAACCAAAGTCACACAATATCACAAACAGAAATAACAGATTGAGGCAGCGGTAGACCAGCTGCTCCCATGTTCTGCGAGGTAAAATTGCTGTTTTACTTTACTGTTTTTTTCAATGGAGTCTGGTTGCTTTGGCAAGAGCATAGATAACGGTTTCAGTTCCACGTCAGAAACATAGACTGTATAGCTGCCTGGAAGCAAGGTAAACCGACGAAAATATTCGAAATACAACATACACAAACTGATATTGATTTTTTTTAGGTGGCTAAAATATGTTTTGCTGCTGGCCCCGTCCACAGCAGTACATCGCTTTGCTTCCGTGCGGTTACTCCTGTCTGTTTCTGAGTATGCTGTTTATTGAAAAATTGGGCTGAATGTTGTCTTATATTGAAAAATGTGTATTTATGCTCATTCATGGTTCATTCTCTTGCAATTTTCCAATCAGCTAAGACTAATGATATTTTGTAAACTATATTTTTTTAAGAAAGGGATGTTGATAGTGTTGTTTTGTACACATGGCATCATTTGACTGATCAATGAATGCTAAAACACATAGGCCTAGAATTGCAAGTCAATGGTAACTTCCAATCTACTCCACATGTCTCTGGAACAATCGATGAAGCTGCACTAGGACGCCCACGGCTGGAAGACAACGTCTACTGCTGTTGGGTAAATATAAACCAGGGTGTCCTGCTGTGCACCAAGAAGGGAAAAGCAAATAGCTTCTTTTATGAGCCGAGAGATGATGGAAACACAACACATTATGACGCCTCTAAGATGTTTCTTCCATCTGAATCAAATACAACCTCGTTGATCGCTCTGCCATTATTACGCTCCGGGCAAGAATCAATGCTACATCCAAGATTGAATGTTTTTTTGCAAATCTCTTTTGCTACCACGGATGGTGTAACACATGAGTATTATTATATATTTGGCCCTCTAAGCACTGCCTCGCTGGAGGCTTTGCTTGGCAGAAAAGCGGCAGGAAATTCCAGAGCTGTGCGGTGAAATCCAGCCTCAGAGCACCACAGAAAGAGAGCTGTTGAAAAGACAGCTTGATCCAGCCTCAAGATTAGATCAACAGATATGTGCTGGACATTAAAGCCTGAATTTATATGTCAGGAATGGAAACTTCTCTATCTGAAATTCCTTTTAAGTTTGTCTGACAGCCGCCGTTTCATATCAAGAGAAAGGAAAACACTTAGAGCTGAAAAAAACCTGAGAAAGTGCTAGTAGCTTTACGGTTGAATTAGGGGAAAACAATGGCGTGCCCACTCTTTAGTATCTTTTTAACTACCTCCTCCCCATCTGAAGGACCCCCTTCCAGTGATAGTGATGTGATTTCACAGACTGTTTGGGGAGCCAAGTCAAATTTATCTGACCTCTTTTGTCTCAAGCTCCTGGTTGAATTGTACCTAGTCTGCCATTAACGCTGCTCTTTTACATGTTCAAGCACCTCATATGGTGCTTCATACCTTTCCCCAACGTGTCTCGTGGATACCATATGTAAATAAGGCCTTGAAGGCGTCATATATCTGGTGTTATGGAACAGGGGCTATACAAATGTGGCCTTTTTTCACTCTTCAGCAGATCTGTGGCTCTCACTTTTACTTCACTTTGAATGTCTGTAGCCTATAGGGTGAGTAAAAGCCCTGCATTTTTATTATAGCCCTGCATATTTCTATTAATCCCATATCAGGATGATTTCATTAACCTTGTCTGCATTATCATAAAAACAAGAAATACTCTGCCTACTTGCTAAGTTAAACTTTTGATTCAATTTTTATGTTCACACATGCACTGTGCAACATGCGCCACTATCTTTAATGGGAGTTTTAAAGGGGAACACCACCTAAATTAAGAATTACGATTAGGGCTGGCAATCGATTCAAATATTTAATAGTGATTAATCGCATGATTGTCCATAGTTAATCATGATTAACTGATGATTTTTTGATCTGTTCAAAATGTACATTAAAGGGATTTGTCAAGTATTTAATACTCTAATCAACATCAACAACACAGCATGTCACACATTGCCATAGAACCCATTTTCATTCAGGTCAAAGGTCAAGGGACCCCTTTGAAAATGGCCATGCCAGTTTTTCCTCGCCAAAATTGAACGCAACTTTGGAGCATTATTTAACCTCCTTCATGACAAAATAGAATGACATGGTTGGTATCAGTGGATTCCTTAGGTTTTCTTGTTTCATATGATGCCAGTGATACCATTTTAAACTGAGCCCGTTACAACCTAAAAATCGCAAGTTGTGTTATTGCGTTAAAGAAATGAATGGAGTTAAAACGAATTTGCATTAATGCGTTATTATCGCCTTACCTTTGACAGCCCTAATTCCGATATGTTATGTTAGCTCCTCTCTCTCAAAGCCAGAAACCAGAGAAATAAGTCTCAAACTTGTGATGTCATAGGGTGTGAAGTCTGGAGCTGCTCCATAGACAATGAATGGTATACTGATTTTTGATACCTATTTTCCCACAGAATGTTTGTTTTAATTTTTATACCCAAATGAGCTTTATTCTATGTGTCCTCAGTTCTGAAACAGAAAATGTACCCATGTGGTGCCTTCAAATGAGGTCGTATTTACCGTGTTCTCGAGAAGAGTCCATATGAACGCCCCCCTCTTGTTATATTCACAACCTCGTAAGCGGAAAGTTTCTGAAAGCTCCAAGCTCACGAGTTGTGACGTATTTGTTGACATTGTCAGAAATGGCGGAGGCCTTGGAAGTTCATTTTTCGGTACATAATATTGTAATTTTAGTCGTATATTGAAATTCTTCGTAATATGTCTGAGGAAAAAGCTAAAATTCCAAACAGCATGATCTTTTTCCTGTCATTATGCTTTTGCATTTACTGCATTATGTTACCCACTTGCAAAGTTGCTAAATTGTTAGCCTCTGTGGCTTCTAGACACTGACAGTAATGTTAATATTGCCGCTGTTCTCATGACTTAACCACTTGAACACCATGTGTACACAACTTCCCGTGCTGTAATCATGTGAGCTCACGAGTTTCATTTAAAGGCACTAACATACTCAGAACATTCCCCTGGATGCTCTCAGTGTCATCTATAACATCTCTCCCAATCCATTGTCAATGGAGCAGTTCCACACTTTATACCCTATGAGATCACAAGTTTGAGTTTTAGCGCTCTAGTTTATGGATTTGGGAGAGACTTGTTCATGTTTACTAATATTTTTGTGACAGTCTTAGTCCATATAGGACCATGTATAAATTTTGAAAATGGACTTAGTTCCCCTTTAACATAGTCCTGGTTAAATCCTGGTTGTACAGCCTAACACAACATGTGAACAACACAACTGTTTTGGTTAATGTGTAGGGGGGTTCATCAGGGTTGGGGGAGTTAAACGTGGGTGTGGGAAGGTGAAGCGGGGGCTGCAGGAAGGAGGGGTGAAAGTGTGTCCCTTCTGCAATTGGCTGTGGCTCTAAGTGTCTCATTATGCAGCTTTATTGTTCCTTTGTTGCGCCGGCGGTATAAATACACCCCAGCGGGCCCAGAGGGTGACAGTTTAGACAGACTCACTCCTGTGGACACACTGATCATCACACTGAGCAGCACAAACTCTGAGAGACTGTGGTGACACTACAGGGAACTGGAGCAGCTTGAGAGCAGAGAACTAGGAAGCATCTGTAGAATTTAAACTCCAGCAGTGTAGTATATTTTTGGACCATTTCTTTTTGCCCCACTTTAATCTACTCCAACCGAGATGGATTCCGACTCTGGCTCCGTCTGCAGCCGCTCCTCGTCCCCAGACCTGGTGGTGGACGACTGTGCCGGGAGCTTCTTCTCCAACAAGATGTTCCAGACGTACTGCCAAGAGAACAGAGCAGACGGCGAGGCCGGCGGCCAGGGCAGGACGGAGCGCTGCGGCGGGGGCGGTAAGGCCAAGACCAGGTCTGAGCCCAAAGAGAACGAGGGGCAAGACCTGAGGCTGAAAGTCAACAGCCGGGAGAGGAAGAGGATGCACGATCTGAACCAGGCGATGGACAGCCTGAGAGAGGTCATGCCATACGCTCACGGGCCTTCTGTCCGCAAGCTGTCGAAGATCTCCACCTTACTGTTGGCTCGCAACTACATCCTCATGCTGTCCGGCTCCTTGGATGAGATGAAGAAGTTGGTGGGGGATGTTTACGGAGGCGCCGCCGCCGCCGCCCAGAGCCGCACCGTCACCCACCACGCCATCACCCCCTCTGCCCACCACCCTCTGCATCCTCTGGCTCAGTCCCTGCACTCTCTGGTGGCCAGTACGCCCTCAGCTCTCCAGCATCACTCTTCACCTTCTCCCGCCACAACCCTGCACTCCCCTCCGTCCGCCAGCTTCCTGGGTTTCCACGCTCCGGTCCAGGGCCTCCTGAAGGACCCCCTCCACCTGGCCGGCTGCTACAGGCACTTCCCCGGCATGCCCTGCCCGTGCTCGCTCTGCCAGCCTTTGCCCACCACTACCTCCACATTACACAGCCTGCCTATGACCAAGTGAGCAGGACTCTCTTACAAAAACTGACTTCTAACTGTTTGGATCAACACAATGAACCAAGCAGCTAAATGAACTGCTAAAACGATGGCTGGTGCCAGAGCTTGTATATACTGTATATATCTTCTGCCATGCAAACTGCTGCTATTTTTTATCAATTGTCTCTTCTGCATTGTTTATACAGAAATATTCCAAATGCACACAGGATTTTACCAGAGCAAATACTGTAATTTATCTGATATCTGTGGTGATGAAACACTGTCAGAAATGGAAGTGGTATGCCCTATTGTATTGCAGGATTTCTATTTTCCTAAATTAAAATTTTGTTATAATAAGAACTCTTGTTTGCTTTCTTCTTCTATATGCTATTATTTTTATTCCATATTTTTTGGTGTCTAAATACTGGTGAAAAACAAACAATGTCAGCCAGGTATTATTTCTTTTTACAAGACAACTACTTTTCTAGAAGGGTTTTAGACATACTGACAAACACAGCAGCTGTATCAAAACAATACCGCCACATCTTCTTTAACTGAACAGAAGGGTTTTATTGGCGCTCGAGAAGGACAGCAGTGTAAAAATGGATATTTAGGAAAGGGGGCTGTCATTGGTTGCTAACCAGCTTTGGACAGCCTAACCTCTAAAGAGCTAGAGAGGGACAGAAGGACGAGACAATACGCCAGCACCAGAGGCTGAATGTGGCGTTCCTGAGCCAGGGGACCATCCATCTTCACCTCAACGGGGAGTAGGAGATGAAAGGACGACACAGGCGCCAGGAAGGCGCGTCACTTTTGTCTGACGCAGGCGAGGGACAGAGCCGTGTCCTTAGCTCTAGGCCAGCGATTTGTCTCTGTCTCATAAGAACATGGGCATAGGCACACAAAGGGCAATTTTAAGGGAGAGGACATAATGCGGTCAATCTAAAAAGTTTCAATAAAAATACACAGGATTCTCTTCTTTATCTTCTATAGTTAATATTTCCACATACTTTCAACATAAATGTGTTAAAACTCAAGTGCTAGCTGATTCATAACGATGATTAATCCACCAAAACATAACTGTTATACACACTGATTGCCATGAACATGATTTAGTCAAACAAGCCGACAATGGCTGGCCTTCACTTAGCAACAAATCAAGCGTGTAAAATACATGCTTATCCTCCCACGGCTGACAGATGAGTTGGAGATCAGGGGGAGAAATGAAGAGATGTAACTCATTCTCACCCACCTCCCTCCTACACCCACCTCCTCCTCCCCTCCCGAGAGCCCTGAATGGGTTCGAACAATAGCCATGCGTGGGACACAAAGGCCAAGGGAGTCCACGCTCTCGTGCCTGAGACACAGACCCCCTCCATTCAATCTACATTTCATCATGGTAACAAGCGCTGTCGGGCCAAAAGGCCTGACACCCTCACTCACCACAAAGGCGGTTAGCTCTAATATATGAGGCTATTGACACTGCAAAGAGCCCCTGTCAGTACTTTGGGATTGTCAGCTGTGGGACGTCTCAGTGGGGGGAGGCAGCTGCCAGCCAAACCAAGCGGCGGAGCTTCTGTCGTGGGGACCGGCGTTGCGGCGTCACCTGGTCCCTGGTCCCTTGACACAGAGACCCCGGGTCCTCCCACAAGGGCCCCCCCTTCACTCGGGCACAGGTGGGAATGGGAAGCAGAACACATTGTGGAGATTAGTGGGGATCGGCCTCCCTTTGCTCTAGGTAGATAATTAGAGACACTGACTTGTGCAAAGCTGGTGTTTCCTGATCAGCACCAGATGGTGTTAACCCACGGTGTGGCATCAGCGGTCTGGAGCATGTGTGGGTGTGATGTGTGTGGTGTGTAATGGATATGCTTCTTAAATCATACAATATGGACAGGTCCTCTGTGTGCCATTATGGTCAGCCACTGCTGTCATCACGGCGCTCTTTAGCATACGCTAACCAGCAGTGGCAGCTCTGCTTTAAGTCATAATGTTGTGCACAATTACCTCTGGAAATTAAATACAGCGATACAGAGAAGGTTCATTTTAGCAGGGGTGGAGGAAGTATTCACATCCTTTACGGCATTACGGGATCACTTCTGATATTTGCATCTTATTTTCATATATGAGGTTATTTATCTTGTCCACATCTTGCTTACCGGCTATATATGAACTATTTCTTTTATTCTGCACTTTACCTCCATCTATTTATGTATGCGGGCTCAGTCCTGCTTGATATATGTGTTTTCATTTTTGTATGTCATACAGGGGTACATGGGTTTCTGATTTTTTATTTTTATTCTTTAAATCTTTTAATCTGGAAAGCACTTTGTGCTTAATCTTGAAAATATAAATACAATTATTATTATTTATTTAAGTAAAAGTACCAATACTACAGTGGAAATATACAAGCAATTAGTCCTACATTCAAAAGTATCATCAAAATGTACTTAAAGTAACAAAAGTACTTATTTTACCAAATGGACATTTTCATAGTGCCATATACTGTATATCACAGGGTTATCAGCACTGATTCATTAATGTGTGACTAGTATTTTTGTTGTAGTTGGTCCAGGTGGAGGTTTTAGCTACTTTATTAAGTGTTGGACAGTTTAATCTACAACATCTACATTTCTGTTGAGTGTCTGTATCCTGAAACGAGAGAGAATAAGGCAGGTAGGCACTAGAATTAAAAAAATAAATGACTATAGACAATTGAAACAAGTTCATTTGCACTCAAAACAGGTTGAAATATATTTTTTTTCAAACTTCTAATAAGAAAAAAATACAATATCTGCCTCTGACCTATAGTGAGGTAAAAACATAAAGCATAACATGGAAGAGCAAATACCTTAAATTGTGTTTAAGTACAATACTTGAGTAAATGTACTTAGCTGCTTTCCACCACTGTATTTTAGTATTCCATATTAACCATAATGGATGTATTAGAGAGGACAGTTACAGTTCATAACCAACTGTAGGACTATATTTTCTTCACAAACACCTACACCTACACATACCTTAGATGAAGTAATCCAAAATCTGAGATAAAATAGTACAAACTAAATCTACTTAATTGCTTATTAGTTGAAGAAGAAGAATTTTTTTTTTTTTTTTTTTTAACAATACAAGGGATATCACACATCTACCCTTTTGTGCATTAAATGTCATGCAAACACTACACACCATGTAGACAGATGGATAAGTTAACTGCTTCAGATACTGATCAATAGAGGAGTGCTTGTCCCAACTTGGCTCAGCTCAACCTGCATTGACAGAGTTAATTAGAGGACTGAAAGACCCAATTAAGAGGATTGAGGGGCCGAACAGGGGAGACATATTGAGGGACATACGCACACAATTGTGCAGCGTCTGGATGAGGGGGAACTTCAATTAAGGGAGAACACACTTCCAGAGGCTTGTTGCCTGTTCGGTTTCATTTTGTGCTCGGTAAAGCCTTACAGCCCCCTTTTCACCCAGAATGCTGATGAGGGGAGAAAGCACAGCTGCTGGGGGTCAACACACACATATGCAATACGGCGTGCACATACGCTCACATGCACATCCACAGATGTACTGACAGAGCAGGAGATTGATGAGGGGATTCAGGTTGGAATCGCTAAACACTGATTAGCCAACATAATGGCTCAGGAAGGAGAGGTTCGGTCTGGATTCATTTGTTTGGTTTCATATGCAGCTTATTGGTTAAATGAGGTTTAATTAAAATCAAACAACTTTCATATGCTTAAATGGTTAGCCTCCCTCATGGAAGCATTGTGCTACTGTTTGTCCTCCTTTGTTTCAATGCACTTCTGCAAACTGTGATGGTAACTCCAAATGTATTTATTTAAACCTGCACTAGGCTTTTGGCATCATTGGGCAAAAATCCCATAATAACCTTTCAGCATATTGTAATTCAAGTGTTCTGAGAGAAAACTAGACTTCTGCACCTCCTCATGGCTCTGTTTTCGGGCTTTAAAAAAATCTAACCAGTGACGGGAGACTTTGGCCAATCACAGGTCATTTCAGAAAGAGAGCGTTCCTATTGGCTATGCTCCGTCTGGTGGGCGGTGCTTGGTATTTCCTCAACAAACTTTCTCATTTTACAGCTAAACAGTACACTACAAGATGTTTCTGAAAACATTTGAGGCAAGAAATAGGCATTACTGTAACAGAATATTGATTCATATTTGATCAGCGCTGCCTAGTTTGCGAGTGATTGACAGCTGCTCAGAGACAGCAAGGCTCCAGTTTGGCTCTGATTGGCCGTTTTCCTCCGTTCTGTGAAATCTTGCAGATGTCTTTAGGAGCACCGGAGGACACAGAGGGACATGATTTTATTCAGATTACCTGTCTCATGCACTACTGTCAGGATATAGTGACAGTTTTAGAAAAATAACTCTTTTTTTAATCATATTTGCTCCAATTCTACCCACTGCTGCTTTAACTTTTGATGACTTTTCACACAACTATTAAAAAAGGAAGCATGGTTTGCAGAGCATTTAACACAAGTGTCTACACTGAATGCAGATTTCAAATGAATGTCATACTATTTTCTTTGTTATTCAAAATATGTTACAAATATGTTATAGTGTCTGGTAATAAATATGCAGAGGTATAGGCTACAAAACGTCTGACATCATAAACAGTATGAAGTCACATGCAAAGTTTGGTTACTTCTTGTTCAAGATTCAAGATTCAAGATTCAAGAGTTTTATTTGCCATTTGCACATAAGTACATTGGAATTCTGAGCGGTTTACACCGAGTCAGCTTTGAGAAAAGAAAAGGTAGAAAAGGCACAAGGTAATTACAGTACAAAATAAGTAGCACATTCAACTCAAAACAATAAATAAATAAATTATTAAAACATAAAGCGCCCTCAGTGTAGTCAATAAATAAACTAAACTACCCTCTGCATACCCCAGAATGCAAATATACAGTATATGCTCCATGACCATGTTAAAAGAACTTGTAGCTCTCATAAAAATATATATATTTTTAAATAATTAATATATGTATATTAATATATTTGTTTCTAACAATACATCAAAACAATAGAGAACAACTGAAAGTCCTCTCATTCTTTTGGTAAGCACAGGAGCGCAGATTTGAGTGCAGATTTCAAATGAATGTCATACTATTTTTTTTGTTATTCCTAGACAAATATGTTACAGTTTCTGGCATAAATATGCAGAGGTAGGCTACAAAACATCTGACCTCATAAACAGTATGAAGTCACATGCAAAGTTTGGTTAATTCTTGTATCTAACAATACATCAAAACAATAGAGAACAACTGAAAATCCTCTCAATTCAATTCAATTTGCTTTATTGGCATGACTGTCAGGTGAACAATATTGCCAAAGCGTCAATTCAATAATAAATAATAAAAAAAGAACAAAATAAAAACAAAAACATATATATACAATTCATGAAGCAAATTACAATATATAGATATTTAAAAAGAACATGCATGTAAATGGAAGAAAACAATAATGAAGCAATTAATGTTTGGTGTGTCAATAACACAAATAAACAAATAAGAAACAATTAATAACAATATACTGCGATATCAAAGGATATCGCACCCCCCCCATAACTACAGTATCTTTGCCACTCAGTCTTCAGCGTTGCCGTCCAATTTGGTCATCTGTAGCCACCATAGGGAGCGCAACGACTGTTCCCTGGTTTCAAACTGCATAGTATTTAAAACAGTGTTTTTTCTGTGCATTTGTGGATGTAATTATCTGTATATATACCGCAGCAAGGAAGTCATATTGGATTTATGGGACCACATGACATTTGTAACTTTCCTCCTGTTTGTTTACAGAATTTTGTCTCTAAACCTATAACATTTTTATGTGGAAGTAAAATACGTATTTACAGAGTAAGTTATGTGTATTTGCAAATCGCCCTGTATTTTTGTGGATGTGACTTTACACAACACAAATACAAAAATACGTTTGTGAGTAGTGAAGTATTTGCAGATCATGTTACATATTTGTGAATTGTCTTCAGTGGGTTACAACTAATAAAGTCCAATAAAAACTTCTATAAAGATACTGTAGTTTTGGAAGCACTGTGGGCTCCTGTGCTTACTAAAAGCATGAGAGGACTTTCAGTTGTTCTCTATTGTTTTGATGTATTGTTGAAAACAAATATATTAATATCATGTATTATTATTTTAAAAAAATATATTTTTATGAGAGCTACAAGTTCTTTTAACATGGTCATGGAACATATATACTGTATATTTGTATTCTGGGGTATCGTTCCTATGCAGAGGGTAGTGTAGTTTATTTATTGACAGTATAAAGAGAATTCTCAGTCTTCAGCGTTGCCGTCCAGTTTGGTCCTCTGCAGCCACCATATACTAGCAACGACTAAAACACTCCCTGGTTACAAACTGCACAGTGTGACTCTTTAAAACAGAGTTTTTTATCCGCATTCGTGGATGTAATTATCTGTGTATATACTGCAGGAAGAAGGAAGTCACACTGGATCACGTGTGTTTTTATTATTTGTTTTCAAAGCCACGCAGCCAGCAGAGGTCAGAGTTCAGTAAATACTGATGATGTCATCGTCTGAAGATGGCTGAAGGGTGAGAGTGAACTCGGCTATTTACTTTATTAGCTTTATAATATATAACACAGTGGAGAGCATCGACATCGAGCACACCTCGTGTTCATTATTGTGTTATGTGTCTAGTGAGCTTAGGTGTAGTTGCCTAGGTTACACGCTGTTCTTTATATACAGCTCAACGGAGTCAGATCAGGAAGTGACTTTGTTTACCAAAACACAGCCTGGCTAGCGTTAGCATAGTTAGCTTGGTGTAGAGCAGCTTTAAATCACGCTGTAATAAAGGCTGGACTGTCTATATGTGTCCTTCAGTAGTTAACATGTAGGTTGAGCTTTACCAATCGTACTCGTGTTGTATTTCGACCACATTTATCCTGCATGGTGTTGATAGCTGACGTTAGCTAGCTCGTTAGCTTGCTAGCCTGTGTATGTGTCAGTTAGCTTAGCTAGAGATAGCTTGAGAGAGTCAGCAGCTGACTAGTCAATAAGTCTGAAGTCTTAGCTGTATTGACACACTGTTTTTGTACAGCGGTCGTCTAGATGTGGTGTTATGATTATGGAGATGTTATCTGTGCTGTTTTGGTTTTGAGAAGTAGCCTAGGTAATGTCTAAATGTTTCTGTGTGTTTACAGAGAAGGCTGGTGGGGAGGCTGGCTGCAGCAGAGCTTCCAGGCTGTCAAAGAAAAGGTAAACACATAAAGAAGACACCCAAATCATGGACAATTACAGTACTTTACTTTGTACTGTGTCATTAGTTGCCCAGCATTTACAATGTTTTGTCTGATGTTGTTCTGAGGAAAATGTCAACGAACAGCCACTACTCCCCCTTCAATGTTTAAATCATAACATAAAAACAACATATAAGATAAGATATTCCTTTATTAGTCCCGCAGTGGGGAAACTTGCAGTGTACAGCAGCAAAGGGGATAGTCCAAAAAACAAGATGCATCAGCTAACACAGTAAAAAAGAGCTAAACAATTATTTCCAATTTCCAACCTTTCACACAGTTCAAAACACAGCAGTATTATTTAACTATCAACTATGGCTTACTATTTACTATATACGTATAAACTAAAATGAACTAAACTAAAACCAATGTAAAAAAAATGTTTTACACAAAAATAAAAAATAAAAACAAATACACAGAGTAAAAGAAACCAGGCAGAAACCAGTGGGCCCACAAGAAACATGATACAAATCTAGTATGTAAAGCTAATAAGATGTCAAAGAAAATGCATGGTGTATATATATATACGCTCACCGGCCACTTCATTAGGTACAAGGTGTACCTAATAAAGTGGCCGGTGCTAGTACCGGGTGTTCTTCTGCTGCTGTAGCCCATCTGCTTCAAGGTTGGACGTGTTGTGCGTTCAGAGATGGTATTCTGCATACCTTGGTTGTAACGAGTGGTTATTTGAGTTACTGTTGCCTTTCTATCATCTCCAACCACTCTGCCCATTCTCCTCTGACCTCTGACATC
>CAKAOH010041122.1:5504-40641 GCA_916701665.1 Sebastiscus tertius | reverse complement strand
GCTGCATCTCTGTTAAAGTTGAGTTGAGTTATTTTTTTTTTTGGTTGTTTTTAATCCTATGCATTACAGGTTACTCAATAATTACCCATAATGCAGTGAGTGGTAAGCAATAGTTTTATGCAGGTTCAGGTTTAATGTGTTGCCTCAAGGTTTGATGTGTTGGCTTCTAAAAGGCCCTCTGTCTGTCTGTTACAGTTGGATGTGTTCCTTGTATAGTCAAATGAAAACATTTGAATGGTTTAACATTTCAACTTTGCAATTCACAGCACATTTTTAGCTGTGCATTAAATTAGGCTTTCCTTGCATAACAGATATCATAATATAGGCTATTTAATGTCTTTCTAATATGACTAAATGCTTTAAAACTGTTATAGTCTTATGGTTTGTTTGATGTTGTTTGATTCTTCATGTAACATCAACCTATAAGCCTAGATTTTATAACAGCAGTAACATTGTAAGTGGTAAATGACATGACTGTCCCACATTAGGAAATAGTAATTTGTCTGAGACAACTTGGCACTAAGAGTACTAATATGTCTACCATTTCTTTTATGAGTGTGATATCTGCATTTTCTTTTTTTGGTTTGATTAGAGCACATCCTGGAGATTTGGGAGTGGTACTAGGTGAGGGATTTAATGTATTGGCTTGAAGTATGAAATTCAAAAAATGTCCCATATTATTAGGCTAATTCATCCTACTTAGTCTTTTTCATTAGCCGACCCCTGATCCTGCTCTGCTCTCCCTCACTGTCAGGCCTTCAGCCAGCATATTGTTGTCATTACCAAGTTATGCACAGATTTTTCCACCATATGCTAAATTATTGGGATTACTGGCTCACATGTTTTGTTTGGGATTACTTGGTCTAATCCTGAGCATGCGCATGTGTGTGTGTGTGTGTGTGTGTGTGGGTAATCATCAGGCTGTTTTTGGCTCTTTGTTTCTTCACAATAACACAGTCAGTCTTATACAGTCTTCTTGACCTCGCTACCCAATAAGGTAAACTATGGTAAAGTATTAAGGTTTACTGCAATAGGTGTTAATCTATCCTGCTCTAATGACAGCAGGCCTATAAATGGTCCCCTCTTTGCTAGTCGGGCATTCAAACACACTCGCACACACTCGCACACACGCACACACACAACTGAAATGGTTCTAATATAAATATAAGACCACAGGGGGAGAATACATAAGCGTACAGGGCCAGGGCAACTCTATACTGTGTTCATTTGACTTCCTGTCATTATCATAGTAGGCCTATAACTGTGAAGGTTTACCACAAATGAAATTAGCCAATGACACAGACAGAATCTTAGAATGAATAACAGTTAGAAAGTGTCTAGACTGTCCTCACACACAGTCTTCTTAAAGGGGACATATCATGAAAAACTCACATTAACAGTGTTTGTGCACATCCATCTGGGTATCTGGAGTGTCTACCAACCGATCAACTGTGAAATAAGACAACCCAGTCAGTTTTTTGTGGGTTGCCTAGATCAGAAAACATCTGACTCAACAAGCCATTCAGATGTAGCGCCCCTTCCTATGTCACATGCAGGCTCATTAGAATATATCACCCACAGCTTGAGAACTACTTTTGCAAAGGTGCATCATTTTTTTCCCGCAAGCCAATCAGAGCAGACTGGGCTTTTTCAGGAGGGGGTGATAAAGAGACAGGCTCTAAAACGGAGTGAATACAGGTATATCCAGACAGACAGTAGGAGAAAAATAATGTGTTTTTTGAACATTACTTCCCCCCTCCAGTCAGCTTTACTTCCTGCTTTTTAGTTAACGTTCTTTCTCAAACAGAGAATGGGGGTGTGGTTAATAGTCAGACGTACAGTAATTCATTACCACGGCAACAGGATTGCATCGTTTTTCAGCCGAGTTTAGGTGAAACCAGTTTACAGGTCTAGTTTTCTCTCAGAACACTTGAATTACAATATGCTGAAAGGGAATTTTTGCCCAATGATGCCAAAAACTTTCTGCCTACTGAATTTTTAATGCTCTGAATATCATATAGAGAACCTTTAATGTTCACTTAATGTCTGTAAGCTGTATGATAACCATATTTACAGGCCAACAGAAGCAGAAATGAGTCAACAGCATTTTATCTTATCCATCTTCTATAAGACACTGTATGTTTGTCCCAGTCTGTGCCCAGTGAGCTGAGGGGATGCACTGCTGACACTCTGTGGTGCAGCACAGTATTACTTCTTCACTGTAACAGGACTGGATCAAGTCAATGGACAGTAAACGTTCAGTCTCACAACCATTCAGCAAAATTCTGTATTTTTCAGTGTTTCACTGCTACAGGGAGGCAAAGTGGAACTCTAATAATTCTAAAATCCACATGCTGTAGTGCAGCTGCCCTCAAGATGGACAAGTATCCCAATATACTGCTGTATTTTCTGTGCTTTATGGTGCAGTCTGTCCAACAAATGTTGACGAGTAGACTTAGGCTACTGTAGGACAACATTCTGTAGGTGCTAACATCGGGCGTACAGGTGAAATAATTTGTCAAGCCTGATACATCAAGTGTGAATGGAAAACAAACTAGTACTAGATCTACTTTGTCTTCAAGACATGAAAACTTGTTCAAGGAAGTGGGAACATTTCACCATTTGTTTAAAGGGCCAGTGTGTAGAATTTGGTGCCATCTATAGCGGTGAAGTTGCAGATTGCAACCAACGGCAAACTTCTCCCGTGTGCCGAGTGTGTAGAGCTATACGGAGGCAGACGTGAAAAGGTGAATGTCCCTATCTGGAGCCAGTGTTTGGTTTGTCCGTTCTGGGCTACTGTAGAAACATGGCGTCTGGCTCCGTGAAGAGGACGCGCTCCCTATGTAGATACAAACGGCTCATTCTAAGGTAACGAAAACACAATTCTTATTTTCAGGTGATTATACACTAAAGAAAACATATTTCTTAATTTTATATTGCATTTCTGCAATCCCACTAAACACTGGACCTTTAAAGGAAATACACTAATTCACTTACCTTAGCTCAGCATATTTCTTTGCCAGACTAGAAGCAGTGGGAAACAGCTAGCCTGGCTCGCTTACAAGAATATAAAACAGAGAGAAGTAGCAAAACAGCAAAGATTTGCATTTTTGCTCGATATCAAATAATCCATTATCACTATATGCAGAAACAAAGTGAAGTGACAGAAAAACAGAGTCTGATTCAAAACATTCAACGACTGGTTGTTTATTTAGTTATAGTCATTGGTAGTTAAAAGGGAATATAGGCTCAGCAGTAGCAGGTCAGGTCTGCCACTACAATCCATTCTAAACACTCTGGATTTTACTGATTCACCTGAATTTGTAGTTCCTATTATTGCTTTTCCAACCTGGAAAAGAGTGCATTATTCACAGTGACCACACGGTGCACCAGAAGGCAGATACATGTAGGCCTTTAACACGGAACACATTTTGACTTGTCACAGTAAGAAAAAGCACTGGTGTAAATAATAAAATTTGATTTCAGGTTCCTGGGGTGCATCCCCAAGTCTCTTAATTGCATCCATGTTTCCCTCACTTGCTTTTCCTTTTCCGTACGTCTTCGTCCCTCCCACCTGGGATGCACCGAGAGACGCAAGGAAACCATGCGAGGACAGAGGAAACGAGGAAATATGTTTTTGGAGACATGAGATGTCCTTTCCTCTGAAGCGTCACGTGAAGCGATGTCCGTTTGTAATGACGATCAGCTGATCACAGCTGGATCAGCTGGATCATCAGCTGATCCAGCTGTCTGAACTGTACTAAAACTAATAAAGACACAAAGTTATTCTCAGTGGCAGAGCTGCAGTGTTTTATCTCTGTAGCCTGTTACCTGTTTAACAAACACCTGCACATGAATAACAGCTGCAGTCTGTATTTCTACTGTGGACTGAGTCCTGCTTAGAGGACCAGGAACCATCTCTACTGGCACAATACCTTTATATTATTTATTCATTATTAGTGTTTATTGATATTCTGATTTTGAATTCATTATTTAATAACCCAGAATATGATTATTGTCTTTTGAACACTAGAAATTATTTATTAGGCTGAATGTTTCAGGGAAAACTGAAAGGATGTAACTCCTATCAAAGCCGACGCTCAGGAATTATCAGCCTCACATGTGACTGAATGGGGGAAATAACAGATCATGAAAGGAAAACGCTTTCTAATAATTGAAGAAAGTTGTTTGAGGCCCGTTCGTTATCACATGTTAAACAGCTCTGTCAGTGTCAGACTCCTTCAGCCACCGTGGTGTGTGAAGGAGAGATACTGCAGGTCCTTCTGCTGCTGGAACACTTCACCATCAACACGGTCCGTTTGTCATTCACACCTACAGTTAACTCAGATTTGAACTAGATGGTGAATCAGAAGACAACTAAAATACCGTATAAAACTTTTAATCTGTGATCTGTCTTCACTCCGGTATAAAACTCCTATTTAATCCCACATGTCCCACATTAAATAACAGTGTCTTCCTATTGGTTTTCATTTGAGTGATCCCAGCCTGTTATGTCTCATCCAGAAGTTCAGTTTTAACAGGAAATACTTCCTATGCAATATACTCTGAAGTCTCCATATCAGTCTGTGATCAAGCCATAAACAGTGAGCAGATCATGATGACATTCTCTGTGTTTAGTGGCTTTTCTCTTGGGTCTCTCTCTGGTTTATAGTTCTCTCGGCTGCAGAATTTTCCCAGGATTCATCAGGTTCTTTGGGTCGAGAGTGTCCTTGAGACGCTGCATGACCTGGACGGCCACGGGTCCCATCTCTTCGCACAGCAGCGCTCTCTTCCCTAAGCCCACTCCGTGCTCCCCTGTACATGTACCGTCCATGGCCAGGGCTCGTCTAGAGGGAAAACAAACCGCATTATTTCACTTCAACATGTTACTGATATCATAGTATTTTTTTTTATAATTAAGGCTCGCAGCATTTCTCTTCCTCTGCTATTCGTTGCAAAAGGTATTTGATATTTTGCACTTTTTGTTATTTGAAAGTATATAAATATTAAACTTTTTATAATATATATAATATATACTATACTTATACTATATAAAATAAATATTTGTTTTTTTGGATTGGCGTTGTTATTTTTTAAATCTTTATTATTTTATTTTAATTTTATTTATTTTTGTACTACTTTATTTATTTTAATTTTATTTTATTTATGTTTTTTGTGTATATGTGAATATTATATGTATTTTACTATTTCATGTGATGTGTCTAGTGTGTTTCTAATTTTGGTGTCATTGCTGCCTTAAGTTTTATAACTATTAGTGGTATATTGGTTATATCCTTTATTGTTGGGGTGGGAGGGGAAAATGGCAGAAAAACAGAAGACTACTTATTTGCTCTGTAATTTATATGCCTTGCAATGTTCTTCCAAAAAAAAAAAAAAAAGTATATAAAAGCAAATATTATGTATTATCTGATGTTTTCTTCTAGTTTTGTACATTTGTTACTGGAGGATATCTAATGTATAGTGTGTGATTGTTTATGTTTGCCTCATTATCCCCATGTGGAAAGGGCCAAATGTACAGACTAATGACCATTCACTATTTATTTCCACTATGTGGACTACATAAATGTATGTCTGAAGGAACAAATGGTGGGGCACAATACTTGACTTGTAACAAAGGGTACCTCAATGTAGGTAAATACATACACCCCCACCTCCAATAGAGCATAATACCTAAACATAACTAATTATGAATAAATCTTTATGTTCCCATCTGGATATCAAATCCCAAACTCTAACCACTCAAATGTATGTGCCATTTATACTGTTATCAGTATCAATGGCTTTCTTCATTTACCCCTCTGTGTCAGTACCCTTTAGGATCTAGGACTCACCCAGGTACAGCCAGTAGATTTTTACAGGCTTTTAAAGCTGAATTTGAGAAGCCTGTGTCCACATTAAGCGAAATTCACTATTCATGGACGGGCAACACACTATCCAACAGCCTTTTCAAAACCCAATACTTAAAGTTTAGTCCTCTGAAATCAATATAGGCTAAGAGAGACGGGCGAGAGTGCGATGCCAAAGGGGAGGTGAATTTGTCTGAGGGTAGGCGAGCAGAGTGAAAAGGATTAGACGAAGGTGTGTGGAGGATTAGGGACAAGAGAAAGGAGTTGAAGAGGGAATGACAGAGATAGATAACAAGGACAAGTTGCTGAAAGGGAGCAGCGAGGCCTGTCGACCTGGCTGGCTTCGGGGCAGAACATTTACTGAGGCTTGAAGCAAACGTCTCTTCAACAACCCTTGAAAAAAATGGAGATTGTTATGATAATCAGAAAATTCAGGTCTACATTGATGCTGGTACACAGAAATGAGTTCAGTAGAAACTGGATTTTCACCAAATGTTTCCTTGTCAAAGTAAGGATGACGATATTCTTGAACTGGATCCAAATTTAACTACAGTAGTACACAAAACGTGAGCATTAGTTCATAAGTTATCTCCATAGAGAACAGTCCTGTCTGGTGGAGGACTTGTGAGAAAGTGTCAGAGGACAAGAGAGGTGAGCGGTTCAGAGACACATTACCTGGCCAGTCTCTCAGTGAAGAGGTGGACCCTGTGCAGCTCATCTGGGTCAGTGGGTTCCACCACCATCAGACAGTGGAAGTTACCATCACCCACATGACCAGCTATGGGACCTGAAAGTACAACAGAAAACATCCACACTCATTACGCTGAATAACACACACTTATCCTATCCCTTCTACTATCCTTCTCTCATGATGTATCTATGGAAGCCATGAGAGGCAAGTCAGAGAAAAAAAATCTGGTGATCCATTTTCAAAGTCTGATCTAAATTGTCGTTTTCTCTGTGTTCATGACTTAAAGCTGCAGTGGGTAGAAATGGAGCAAATATGATTAAAAAAAGTTATTTTTATAAGACGGTCACTATATCCTGACAGCAGTGCACGAGACGGGTAATCAACCCATTCTCATCCATCAAATACGGCTGCTTTGTATCTGACAGAGCTAAAGGGGGACTTGTGTCGCATTCACACCAAGAGTGAAGCGAATTTTCACCTTGTTTTACTCGCAGGAGTTGGGATCATTTGTGTTCATAGACACGCCGGAGAGAAGAAGGAGAAGGAGGAGCTTGTCTCCATAGATACCAAAAACGTTTCTTTCCGTCATTTCCGCCATCAACCATGGAAGAAATAACCACTGTTGCTGCTTTGTACATTCTTGTGGAAGTCCCAGATATGACAGAAAATCAAACGCGAGCTCTGTCAATTTCACCGAGCTGGACTAGACTGTATCTTGCAAGCCACACGTCGTTACTGCGGTATGAACCAAAAATAAACAGATTGTGCCGTGGATTAATTGCAATATGCGGATCACAATGATGCTGAAATAACTATGTAATGATGCCGATTTTGTAAAAAGTCTGAATTCATGCTGTCGGATTGAACAACGTCAGGACGTCAGTAAGCCCCTTCACACTCACAGTGAACCATGTAAAGCATTATTAACATTACTTCTCTCGTTCTCTGCAGCGCACTCACCTGTAAGTCTGTTCTCAATCAGGTCTTCCTTTGTGTCCACTATGATTTGAGGCAGGCGAGACAGAGGGACACACACATCTGTAGCGTAAGCCTGTGGGACACACACACACACACACACACACACACACACACACACACACACACACACACACACACACACACACACACACACAGGACAGTAATAGTGTGGTAAGTGATAATATGATTTTGCCAGCTGAACATTGTTTTATCCCTTTGGAATAGTTCTAATGAAAAATATCACGTCTTCTCGACCAAAGGAGTTGTTTTGGTAGCACTTTTCTCGTCTTTTTCCCAGAACATGCTTTGGGGGTGGGGGTGGAGGGGGGTCAGCAGTAATTTTAAGATTCCTGTGTTTCTGGTCTAATAGTCATTGGGTATTTCAGAGATAAAACTGTTCATTTCCCCACAGGTTAAGTGGCAGATGACTGTTTTTTTATTTACCTTGCAGCCAGGTCTGAGAGCCAGAGCAGCGTACCAGGCGTCATGACGAGCTTTCCACAACCGGTTCCGTGTTTCTGCATCTCTAGCCCACTGAAAATCCGAACCACCATTACTCTGAGTGATGTCCTCTGTAGAAACACACACACACACACCAAAGGCATACTTGTCTACTGACAGTTTTAGCCGGTTTTCCCGTGTTTAAATAAGCTGCATAATACACGCTAATTTTGGTGGAAAAGGGAACAGATCGGCACTGCCGCTGAAGCTACACAGCTAGCTAGCGCTGCTAAAAGACAACTATTTTTCTGCTCCACCCTGTACGAACTGCAGCCATAACTGTCACAAAAAGACACACTTGTTACATTATTTGCCTTCACTACTGACAAACATGTTATGTTTCAAATCAGGCCATGCAAGATTACACATGAATATTTAATATATTCTGTGACATAACACTTCAGTGAATGTAACACATTTTCAAGTAAAAAATGACAATTCATTAGTATTCCTAAAGTTCTTAGAGGTTAATTGAATATATATTAGGGTTTTCCAACAGCAATACTATATGCTTTTAGTTGATAGGAAGCCATGACTATTTTTGCTTGTGATTTGTACACACTCACACACCGGCAGTGTTGACCTGTTCCTCGAGGCTTTGCTCCGAGCCGTGGAACTCCAGGAACAGCGTCGGGGTCACAGGATAGGACAGAGAGCTGAACCTGTTGCACGCGTCGATCATCACATCATCCAGAAACTCTGGATGACACACATTTACACATAGTCACAACAACACACAGACAACCAAGACAAATGTCAGTGTGATCCATCTAAACAGGTCATTCCTCTGACTTATGTCAACTTTTACTTAATGGTCAAATACATATTTTCCAACTGCCAAAAAATTGATATTGATTCTATCTGCACAGTGAATGTTATGATACATTTCTCACTCCTGTATTCTATTATCCTCCTACTGCAGGTACCTGTTCTCTCTAAGGGATCAATAAGGTTTCATCTCTTCCTTGTTTTGTCTTTAAACTCAGTCCACCAAAACCCTGTTCATCTTTCCTTGGTGGCTGCTTTATCTTTCATTAAGCCAAATGACATCAGCATTATAGCTTCATAACACTTCACACATATTTAGATCGCCCCCAGTGTTGTGCTTTATATGTGTATATATACATTAGTCTGAGTGGCCTGGAGATACCACCACAGTTAATTCGTATTTAATTGCATTTTCAGTCTTGACCGCACGCTGTGAGGAAAGAGGAAGACTGTGAAAAACATGATCTGAAGAGATGTCTTCCTCTTTCAGCATGTACAACTCTCAGATGCTCAACAGTCTGATTTCATTATTAAAATTCTCTTAGCACATCTCAAAAATAGAAAGCTGCAAAAGCTCGTCTCCCCAATGCCTTTGAGGCAACCAGCGCTGTCTTCAGCACAGTCAAAATATGGATCACTCCAATCCAACCATGCCAATGAGAGTTTTTATTACACTGCATGTGTGCGTAGTGATTGATTAGTTAAACCCCATTTCTACTAGACCAGTGTAGCAGAGCTGTGATCACATGCATGTCACTGCACTCACTCAGCAAGGGTATATGGAAGCAGAGATGGTCCACGATGGCTTCCACCCTCAGCCAATTTTATCCATGGTAAAGTTGGCTATTTGTTTTCCATACAACTTCAATGTGGCTATATGTTAAAAGTATCTTACTTTGAAAATTGATGCAAGAGAAATGGCACTTCCTCAAATCCTGAGAGGCAACGCATGGCTGATAAACAGGACGTTTTTTTTTGATAGATGTAGGGGTAGGCTACAGGATTACATTATGATATACTATATATTATCATATACCTTTAGTGGTAGGAAATTTTAGTAACTGGACCTCTTTGAATATTAATAACACCTACACTACGGTCTAGCGCGCAAATCTAATCCAGCTGCTGCCGCTTAATAAGCTAGTTTTATAGCTGACAATAATCAGACATAAAGACGATGTTGAGGTTTATGCAGATCAGAGTAATCACAGTATGGTACAATCAAGCTCTACTCAGTAAAAATGAGTATTGGGCGATAGTAAATTACTATGTATCTTGTAAAAAAAAAAAAACATTTTGGAGAGAAACTTGAATAAATCCAGTCGTTTGAAGGAGTTGTTTTCACAGCAATATAAAATAAATATTATAGAGAGAGAAATATGACCTGTTTAACTTCCTAACACTAGCTCAGCTTAATAACATACAATTAGAACTACTAATGCTAAGATTAACCTAAGCAAATATTTAAATAAAAATACAATCATTTATTTCATAATCATCTGAATTTTGTGTTTTTATGCAAATAACCTCTATAGATGACTTTAACAAAGTTAAAGGATAATATTTTGAGTTTTTGACGGTTGGAATGTAGCACAACGTGGAAGTGAAAGCAGCGCTCTGTTTATTTAAATGTGAAATTGCAATCGAATATTTTGTCCCTAAAAATCTATAATAATATAATGAATAATTGTGAAAATAATCGTGATCTCAATATTTCTCAAAAAAATCGTGATTAGCATTTTGGCCATAATCCTACAGCCCTACCTTCTAGATACGAACCTCCTTCACATCCAAAGTAGGTAGTGGCTAGAAGGTAGCCCGCAAACTAGGGAAACGCTTGCGAGATTGATAAGGTTAGGCATTGACCTTGAAGGGTTAAGGTTAGGCATTGACCTCGAATGATTAAGGTTAGACATTGATGATGAATAGTTAAGGTTAGGATAGATCGTTGGGCAGTGAGTCTCGCAATAATTTTTGCAGATCTCAGATCAGATTTCACAGTTTGAGGGCTCCCTTCTAGTATGTAAGTAGCAAACCGCTGAACGTCCTTTGTGAACCAGTAACAGGTAATGCAGTGCTATTTGTCACCAAGGTTAGCAACCGACAGCTACCCCCTTGTTTAATAAGAAATATTGAAATATATTGACAGTCGTATGGAAATGGTGCCGTTATCTACTGTACGGATGTTATCTCCTCACCGATGCGAGCGATGGGTATTCCTGCTTGTAGAATCTGCACTGTGCTGTCTACAGCAGCCTGGACGGAGGGAAAAGAGCAGACGGCTGACACCATGGCCTCTGGGATGCCGTACAGGCGCAAGGTTGTCTTGGTGATGATCCCCAGGGTGCCCTCTGACCCCACAAACAGGTTTGTCAGGTTGTAGCCTGCTGCTGTTTTCCTAAAGATTGATAAAGATAGAAACAAAAGGTAAGCCAATTTAAGATGCACTGGGCAATGTTGCATATTTGTGGCTGTAACATGTCTAATGTGTACCTGGGACGTCGGCCCTTCCCAGCCGTGTGTATGATGGTCCCATCAGCCAGCACAACCTCCAGGTTTAAAACGTTTTCCCTCATAGTTCCATAACGCACTGCGTTGGTACCAGACGCACTAGTGGCAGCCATGCCACACAGAGACGCATCGGCCCCAGGATCTGAGACAATAAAAAACAACATTAGTATTTCCTAAATTATTTTTAAATATTATACATAAAGAGAAAATCTAAATCTATTACAATCCCGTTTCTAGTGGCTTGTTCTACGTGGGATGTAGTAAATAACAGTGAGTACAAACTGTAATTGAGCCGGTGGCTCGCAGCTAATTGTGCTAACAGCGCTAACAGTGCAAACAACAGCAACAGTGCGGACGGAACTAACAGTGTTAACTTGGGGTGGGACTGGAGGGTGGGCATTATGCTTCTGCGATGACGCCGTCGGTTGGGATGGCGTTATCAGCTGTGACCGCCGTATGAGAGCATTGCAGAGCAGCGGCCGTGAGCTAGCTAGTGGGGAACGCTCACATGCACTAACATGCACTAAAAGGCATGTGCGGCCGGCTCGGCTATATCAACAAAGCACAGAGGAGCTCGGATTACACACACACACACACACACACACACACACACACACACACACACAGAGGGAGAGAGACTGCATTCTCTGCTCAGGTAGACATTACTCTTCTATATCTTAACATAGCAAATAGTTGTTTGCTGCTATATTAATGCTCTGGATATCATATAGAGCACCTTTAAGTTAAGTTTTCACAGTAACTATGTACACTTACAGCCCATTTACACCTGGCATTAAAACTGCGTTTTGGATGATCGGATTGCAATCGGATAGTGCTTGACCTCAAGAAAGTTCAATCATTGAGGACGGATTGTGACCCGATCGACCAAACGCTCAGCGTCTCCTCTGAGCCCCTGCATGATGCAGCCTCCGGAGGCTTCCTCAGCCCTTTCAGACAGAACAATCGGATCTCAATGTGGACACTAGAGACACATAATTACACATTAATACCAGGTGCAAACATAATTATGTTAAATCATATCCAGATACGCATTTTAATGCCAGGTGTAAAGGGGGTCTTATATATAGTCTATGTTTGCAACAGTTTATTTGTTACATAACACATTTTAAAAACATTTTTCCATGTTACCTCTGATCTGCCTTGCTGTCAGCTTATTGATATAACCCACACTCAGCCAGGTAAAGCCGTGCAGAACAAATTGGATATTATCGTCTTTTACTCCCACAGAAGATGAAAAAAAGCTCTTAAGCGGAAGGAGAGTTTGAGTGATTCACATACAGAATATCCTTAGCGGATGCCAGAATGGAAAACATTTATCTTGTAGAAGGCTTTTTATGTGACTAACCAGCAGGGACATAGAGTGAAAGATGCTGCTGGCATACATGGACTGACCAGGCCGGCTGAAACACTGCCGACCACACGGTCACTGAGGGCAATGCTGAGAATGCTGCAAGTCACACCCACCCCGGATTTGAGGGAATGCACGAGGTGGGGAGAAAATGATATGCCAAACAAATCATAATTCAACCTGATGATCAGACAGCACTTCCATTTCTTTCCACTCCATTCAGTCAGGCTGACATTGTGATCATGTTAGCTGATTTCTTGTTGGGGTTTATTTTGTTTCATCCTAACCAGTCAGTAGCGGGTGACGTATCCACCACGTCATTTGCAGCTGACATGGAAGCTACAGTAGCGGTTGCTAACATAACGTTTTTCACATTGATATTAACATTAATACGTCTATTTTACAGAGTTGACTTACAACTTGTACAGTTGCATCAATGACATCCACATGTGTTACCACTACTACAACACATCACTATTACTTAGTATAATTCAATGAATTTTATGACAACAGGGTCAAGATTATTGGTAGCTGCTATCTCACAACAATGACATGTCAATGTTGCTGTTTCTCAGTATTAAAGGCCAAACACAGTTTTGGTCCATCCACACGGGTGTTTTCACTCCTCTGACCAATTGGACCTCTATTCAGGAAAGTAGAAGTGTGGACAAAATATGCTTGATTGACATCTCTCTCTGTAAAGGCAGGACAACTTACACTTCTATCATTCTTATTGGTATGTTAAGACTGCTGACCTCGCATATCTTTCCAGTGTGCACCCAACCAACTTCAACCTGAACAGAGGTCCCAGGGCTCCAAATACCACTTTGTAATTCTCAGCTCGACACACACCGGTGCACGGAACTGTTCAGGGCTGCCAACTCTCGCTCACATTGACCGCGAGACTCACCCAATTGACCCTTTTCACACGCTCTCATGTCACATGTCTATTTTCTCCCGCAATAAAAATGTATAACTGATAATGTTGCGAAAAAAGGACACTGACAGCGCACGGACAGACGAGAAAGAGATGCACAGTACAGCGCAACACTGCAGCCCTATAACACACACACACACACACACACACACACACACACACACACACACACACACACACACACACACACACATACACTTGAACGCTTCGTTATTAGGCTACTATGTATCAATTCTTTATATGATTGTCTTTTATACGTATGTTATTGCACAATTAAAGGAATTGGAGGTCAAGAACAGTGTTGGGAACACGTTTTTCTTCCACCAGACACTTTGGCCGACAGAAGGTGGCGTGTGCACCTTTAAAGTTGGTTTGCGAATCCACCAATAAACATAAGGATGTAGAAGAGGAACCTTACTCTGATTGGTCGAAAAGATACAGGTGGAGAAGATGTAGCTAACTTTTACCTGACAGCAGCCACATACCGTAGGCTAGTAAGTAACAACACTATTCCACCGTGCACAGCAGCACTGCGTTCCACCGCTGACGGGGCTGATCGCGGCTGATCACGGCCTCTCTACACAATGCATTTGATTCCACCGGACATGCATGTACGTGTATAACCAGTATTTGACAAATAAACTTTGATAAGAGGTAATATATGAAACCGTTTTTTTTTAGTGGCTTGATTTAGGCTCTCAGCAAACATCAGCACAAACAGCTCAGCTTTGTTGATGCTATCAACAAAGCTGTCGGCTAAACCGAATCGGACTATGCGAACGTCTAGACTATTTCTGTCATTACAGTTGAGGGATTGGTGTTTTGCTGCTGTGGTGAGACACCACAGAACAGATGCAGATTTAGCTCGCCCCCTGAGTGAATACACTGATTGCAGTGATTCCATTGGAATATATTTAACTTGCCGTGAAATGTTGCCATTTTAAACGCTGGTATGACCGGTCCTTGCCTCTGTTCTATTCACTGAACTACTGGAAAATACAGAGAAAAGTAAAAGTGTGACTGACCAACAGGAAACCACAGGCCGGTGTCTCGCAGGTAGGCGTTGATGGCCTTCCGAGTCACACCAGGCTCCACCGTCACGTCAAAATCCTCCTGGTGGAGATCCAGAACCTGGTCCATGTTCCTCAGACTGAAGCACACACCACCCTAAGGGCAGGAGAAAGACATGCTGTACACGACACCCACACACACAAAAGAACCACATATTTGTAATTTTTCATACTTAGTGTATTTTTAATATGGCATATATTAAATTCCCCATTATCAATTTGCAATTTCGATACATATATTTTCATTCATGACGATGTGAAAGGGGCCCACAACTTTACTGTTCTGGTTCACTTATCGCGTCCTTTTCTGCCGCAGCAGGCAGCTGTTTTCAGTGAAAAACAAAATGTAAAAAGACACTGTACAATACCTGCTCTGCACCAAACAGCAGACAGACACATTCAAAGGATAGCTGGTGAACATAGCGGAGCATTTAGCAGCTAAAAGAAAAAGATAATTCCCTCAGGAGTTGGTGCAGACCAGGTTGACATTTTCTTTGATTCACTAAAAGCAGTCCATCATTGCTGCGGTATTTGCTTTCTCAGTAAATGAGAACCACACATACTAAACACTATATTACCTTCATTACCACTCCTATTTCCAAAGTGTTAATGCACACACATCCAGTCACAGATATACTTACACACACACACACACACACAGGAGGCTTCCTCTCTCTCACCTGGACTGCGCTCACCCCTCCCTCCAGGCCAGTTCCAGTGCCAAAGGGGATGATGGGAAGGTGGTGGTGGTTGCAGACCTTGGCCAGGGCGCTGACCTCCTCCACACAACGAGGAAACAACACCACATCTGGGGGACAGCATCTGGACAGCAGCAAAGCAACGCTCGCTCATTGTTCTCCATACTTCTCCACTAAACAGCACCTTTCGTTATTACCCCTTGTAGGATTCAGTAGGAAATTATTTATAGGAATAATGTGCATTTAAAGGAATAATTAATCTCCAGTGAACCAATAGTGCTATCATGGTGGTCCACATGAGGAAATGTCAGTGTGCAAATAATCTCCGTTACAAGCAGACTAGAAGGAATGTGACAAACTGATCAGTTCCACATTAAAAACAGCAAACAGATGAACCCTTTTAGTTCTATCGAATTGGCCAAGCTGTATCTTTAAAGCTTGTACTAATCTGTGTTTTCATATAAACAACAGAGTGTTTTCATATAAACAACAGATGAAATGACAATGTGCAATGTGAGAGAGGTCACCCACAGAGAATTATCCAACTCTACAGTTTCACTTAGCACTATGGAACTTTATAGCCTCTAACATGTTTTTTGTTTTTGTTTTTTTACATAGTACTGAAAACACCACTGAAGAGGACATATCATGCTGTATACATATCATGTTTACATGCTTTGATGTTCAAAAAAACACATTATTTTTCTCATACTGTCTGTCTGAATATACCTGTATTCACCCTCTGTCTGAAACGCTCCGTTTTAGCGCATTTCAACGGAATAGCAACGGAATTGCATTGCTAGGAAACAGCTTATGTCCATGTTTACATCCTGTCAGCTGATGTCATTCACATACACTGCATCAGGAAATAAACTGGGACACATTTGGTATGTTTACGTTTAAAGCTGTGAAACGGTCTAAATATTGTGGATTTGTGACATCACAAATGGATAGAAATCCTAACGGCTTGTTTCAAACACACAGTTTCTGAATATGGGCTGTTTGTATTTCTCCATGGATTGAGTATTTTGATACTTTCACAGTATTTATATATCACTTAAACCTGCTTTATAATATAAAAGGCATGAGAATCTCACTTTTTTACGATATGGGACCTTTAACATACAATATTGTGACTGTGTGTGTCTGTGTGACAGAGTGAGAGAGACTGACCTGTGGACAGACTCATCTTTGCCGTGTTGTTCTCTGACAGCTTCAGCCAATGACACGCCATCCTCACCACATATAGACCTGAATGCAGAGAGCACGCTGTCCAGAGTAGCACTCTGTGCAGACACACACACACACACACACACACACACACACATACACACATACACACACACACACAGTGATGGAGGGTGAGTCATCCCAAGAGACTGAGGCCCTGTTCAGACCTGGTATTAACATGTGTCCTCAGTGATCGGATCTCAAGTGGACAGCTCTAAGTACAGGTGTGAACGCCCTCAAGACGCATTGAGATCTGATCACTCAGACCACATTCAGAGGTGGTCTGGGCCACAAATGGACACATTCTCCTAGGCCACATTAAGGACCGCCAACTAGGGCTGGGCAATATATCAATATTATGTCGATATTGGGCTGCACGGTGGTGCGGTGGTTAGCACTGGTGCCTCACAGCTAGAGGGTTGCAGGTTCGAATCCGGCTTGGGGCCCTTCTGTGTGGAGTTTGCATGTTCTCCCCGTGTTAGCGTGGGTTTTCTCCGGGTACTCCGGTTTCCTCCCACAGTCCAAAGACATGCAGGTTAGGTTAATTGTCGACTCTAAATTGCCCGTAGGTGTGAATGTGAGCGTGAATGGTTGTCCGTCTCTATGTGTCAACCCTGCGATGGACTGGCGACCTGTCCAGGGTGTACCCCGCCTTCGCCCAATGTCGGCTGGGATCGGCTCCAGCCCCCCCGCGACCCCTAACGGGATAAGCGGTTGCAGATGAGAGAGTGAGAGAGAGATGTCGATATTGTGATATGAGACTAGATATCGTCTTAGATTTTGGATATCGTAATATGGTAATATGGCAATATGGCATGTGTTGCCTTTTTCTGGTTTTAAAGGCTGCAATACAGTATGTGATTTTCTGAACTTACCAGAAATGTTCTACCTGTTCTATTAGTTTCCTTTACCCACTTAGTCATTATATCCACATTACTGATGATTATTTGTCAAAAATCTCCTTGTGTTAATATCTAAATAGTCAACCATGCAATATCAACGCAATATCAATATCGAGGTAATATCGACGCTAGTGATTGTCTCAGCTTCTCTGCACAATTACTGTATCCTGTTGATACAACTGTATTTTCTTTATAGGCTGTTGCAACATATTCAAATTAGACTCTGTACCCCGCTGTTGCCTGGCAAAAGCAGCGGTGTCCAGTAGACAATAACCTGATGTTTTATGTTAATAAAATGTTCACGAATATGTAGGATATTACTATTGACATTCCTGTAATCTTACGTCGCAACATCTGCTGTATTAGCCATCTGTTTACTACGTGTTTATTTGCATATAGAAGTGAGATCTGATCATAAGTGGTCACTCAAGACGCATGTGGCAAGACGCATTCTAATGCCAGGTGTGAACAGACGTATTTAAAGATGTCCACTTGTGATCGGATCACTGAGGACGCCTGTTAATGCCAGGTCTGAACAGGGCCTCAAAATCAATTGAATGTGTCCATGACTATCAACAGAATAAGAACTTGGCTGGGCCAACATGTTTTTCCAAAGACTTTACAAATTAAGAGCCACTTAAACACTTGACATTCAGGTGATGCATCAAGAGGTTCATTATGACATGTTTGACTTTTAGAATTGGTTCTCGCAGCTCACTTAAATAGTAAATAATCAGTAGCTGCAAGTTTCGGTCAAAATTATGTACGTCATTCCTCGAACCCGCACCGTCTTTGAGGAAAGTGCTGTTAAAGTTTTTGCACCCTCATCTTGGTGTGAGCTACAGAGTCAGTTTAAACTAGATTATTTAATAAACATAGATGATTATAAAAAAAATCGGGATTAAGGACTATGTCCTGGTGGTATGTAGGCTGTATTGCTACTGAGGTACAGTGCGGACAGAGTGGTACAGACAAATCACTTACACACATTTGCAGATCTCTGCCACGGCAGAAGTGTAGCAAAAGTCTCATGTAAAAAGACAACTGAGAGGCCAGCTCAGTTGTAACTGATGACTTGTCTGCATTTCCATACTTTGACCTTTCAGTCAATAATATCCATGTATACATTTACAGATTTGTCTACACATTTACAAATCTCGATAAACTTGCAAATCTGAATACAGATTTTTTTTTAAAAAACATTTACAAATGTGATTACGCACACACAGCTTGAGATAGTTGCACTCTCCACACACATTTGCAAATAGTTTTCCTACAATAATGGCCCTATAGAGGGGATGCACCCTGCAGCTTGGTAAATACCAGGGGAAGTCCTTCTGCTGGCTCCTCCAGAATGACTCTGGGTATATATACCAGCTAATCAAGAACCAGCAAGAGGAAGAGGCTGAAGGCAGAGAGTCACAGCAGAGACAGCCTATACCTTCATCTCTTAGTTTCTGGCCAATGCAAAGTTTTATCCAAACAGGCGTCCACAAAACTCAACAGATGTTTTTATGTACTGTAACTGAAAGTAACTACAACCTACAATTACTTCAACCATAAGGGCAGCAGCAGCATTACCAACTAGATAGCACAACTTCACAATCTGTACATTCCTCATGCCATGAACAGAAGCTAAATGACGTAAGACGAGTACAGTAACAGACGCATAAGCAAACATAAGCATGTGTGCACGAGATAATGTATAGCCCTGTCACAGTGTGCCACAGCAGCTGTGTTATATGTGTAATATGCAACGTTAGCTTATGACAACACAGCTATTACGTGCTTTATTAGCTACGTCACTGGGTTGTTACTATGTCGTTTATTGTTTATAAACGTGAACTTAGTTTACGTTACACGTAACGTCAAAAGTAACAGACTGATACTGTCTCTGCAGTAAACTTACTCTGGCGGTGTTTTCTGTTTTAATGCTTCGACACTGCAGGAGGCAACGTCGGTGAGACAGCAGCCGTCTGCCCGGTGACAAGCCGAGCAACATGTTACAGCAAGCACCGGCACTAATGTACACACACACTGTATGTCACTGAACTAAAGTACTGACTGTCTGTCACTGACTGACAAAATCCCCAAAATACCGAGCACGACGGTAAATATACGACTTCCGGTACATTATTTTCACAATAAAACAATACTACTTTACTACAGATTTGAAGCATAATTACAATTACATGATTTATTGTAACATTTCTAATAATTGTTAACCTCGATTTATGTTATCTTTATTTTTTGGTACAGACAGTTTGAAGAAGTCTTTATAGATATGCAAATCAATATCCTCCTCACAAACACTAACCATACACTTCTATGCAACACACACACACACACACACACACTTGTCTTGTTTGAAATATTTACTGTATTGTTATTGTTGTTATTATAAATATCTTGTCCTAATTGTTTTATTATGTAGTCATATTATTTCTTTATATTAATCTTGACTCTAGGTGGAGGCTTCAGATAAGCCCAGTGTTTTGTTTTGCCTCTTCCTGCACTGTATATTATTCATTTATTTTTTTTGTTATGTTGTATAGTCTTTAATTGTGCAAAACAAATAAATAAAATTAATAAATAAATAAGCATGCACTACCTCACTATTCAGCAGTGGTGGAAGAAGTATTATCTTTTACGTAAAAATAGCAATACTACAATGTAAAAAAAAATACTCTGTTACAAGTAAAAGTCCTGCATTGAGTACAAAAGTATTGGCATCAAAATATAGGCTACTTAAAGTACCGAAAGTATTCATTATGCAGAATAGTCATACATATGATATCACTGAATTCTAATTACTGATGCATTCATGTTTTTATCACTTTAATGTTGTATTTGCTTTATATTCTACTGGGTATCGTAACCTTATACATAATAATTTATTTGTTGGTATTTTTGTATTATATTCAGATTCTGCAAAGTAACTTAAGCTGTCAAATGAGGTGGAGTAAATGCAAAAAGAAATGTGCCTCTGAGATGTAGTGGAATAGAATTATAAAGTAGCATAAAATGGAAATACTCAAATAGAGTACAAGGACCTCAAAATTGTACTGAAGTACAGTACTTGAGTAAATGTATTTAGTTACTTTCCACCACTGCTGTTCAGTTTTATTGCTCCTTTTATTGTTGTTTTTAGAATATGTTTTTGTTTCATGTTATTTGTTGAGATGTTTTAGTGATCTAGCCTACTGTACATGTAAAGGGATATGCAACATAATATGTGAAGTTTACTGTATCCCCCCTCTTTGTTTCCTACATCCAGGATCATAAACCTCTCACTCCTACGCGTTAAAATGTAGAGTTACATATCCTCCTCCACCTGTTAAATCACTAACTAAACTTAAAACCTGCTACACAATCTGGTCATCGATAAAGGCAGATGTTGTGGTAGGAGCAGATGTGCAAAGGCAGCAAAATTCACCATTTTGTTTTTTTGACCATGATCAGTTTGGAACCACCAGCATCGCCAGAAATGATTATATTATTAGAATATATAATAAAGTATAAAATAATAGAATATATATATGTACAGGATGAAATATCGAAAATCCAGGAGTACATTAAGAAGATGGCCCCAGATGATGAGCTGCTAAGTGAATACCTCAGACAGCAGAAACCTGATGATAGTGAAGAGGAAAAGGAGCAGACAACATGGAAGGACAAGCCCCTACATGGCATGTACCACCGTCAGATAGAGGAAGTGGCTGATATCAAGAAGACCTACCAATGGCAGGAAAATGTTGGGCTGACAGACAGCAGAGAAGCACTAATCATGGCAGCACAAGAACAGACCCTAAGCACAAGGGTCATAGAGGCCAGGATCTACCATAGTAGATCAGATCCAAGGTGCAGGCTGTGCAAAGATGCCCCTGAGACGGTCTGGCACATAGTAGCAGGGTGTAAGATGCAAGCTGGATCAGCGTACATGGAGAGGCACAACCAAGTGGCTGGGATAGTGTACAGGAACATCTGTACCCAGTATGGACTAGAAGCACCCAAATCCCAATGGGACATACCACCCAAGGTGGTTGAGAACAACAGGGCTAAGGTCCTGTGGGACTTCAGATTCCAGACTGACAAGCAACCTGCCTAACCAACCAGACATAGTGGTGGTTGACAAACAGCAGAAGAGCGCAGTCGTGATAGATGTGGCGACACCAGCTGACAGCAACATCAGGAAGAAGGAACATGAAAAGGTTGAGAAGTATTAAGGGTTGAAAGAACAGCTGGAACAAATGTGGAAGGTCAAAGCCGACGTGGTCCCCGTGGTAGTAGGAGCACTCGGGGCTGTGACCCCCAAACTGGGAGAGTGGCTCCAGCAGATTCCAGGAACGACATCTGAAGCCTCAGCCCAGAAGAGCGCAGTTCTAGGAACAGCTAACACCTAGGAACAGCTAAGATACTGTGCAGAACCCTCAAACTCCCAGGCCTCTGGTAGAAGACCCGAGCTTGAGGAAGACACTGATACCACCCCACGAGGTTGAGAGGGAGATTTATATATATATATATATATATATATACATATATATGTATGATTGAACTGTTTTCTATAAAACCTTTTACTAGTCATAACGACTGTTCCAGGTAGGGTAGTTTTTTATTTATTTTTTTACATATTTCTCATAAAAGCATCTGGAGGGGATCTTTGAGAGTGTATACGAGGTATGGAGAGTGTAACAACGACTTTATTATGAAGCAAAACTCACATCAGAAACAAATTAGGACCAAGGTCCCTTAAAGGTCCCATATTGTAAAAAGTGAGATTTTCAGGTCTTTTACATTATACATTATATTCAGGTATATTCAGGCAGACAGTATGAGGAAAATAATGTGTTTTTTTTAACATTACAGCATGTAAACATATTCTAGTAGAAATACAAAATACAAGTATGAACTGAAAATGAGCACGACCTTTAAGCTGAAATTTAGGTGATCCACAACTAAATATGCTATTGAATTTATTGATGTCTTGTCCCAATAGATTTGGAAGATTTAGCAGGAAATAATAACATTAACTTTGTCATACCATACGGTTTCATTTCTGAATATCTCAATGCTATTTTTGCTTATAACAAATGGAATGCTTATATTTTGAAGTCCACCTCAGTTGTTTCCGGTCATCGGAATGGATCTTGCAGAAGGACGCAGTGACGTAATGACGGTGTGCCGTCAGAGGGTGGCGCTGCGGGTCAGAGAACACACTGACGTCAAGGTGACTCAAAGTGACACAATACAGGGAAGTTACAGGTGGAACAACAGAAAGCTTCTCCTGTCCACGTCGATCACTCTGCTGTTCTATAACTTATTCAGTCGAACAGTAAGTTCATTGTCACCGTGACGCCTTACCAAAGTGTTAGTTAAGGAGTTGCTCTGAGAGGCTTTATGTTGTCCTTACACATGTTGTTGTTGTTGTTAGCATTGGTAAGTTAGCAGTTCAAAGTGCTCACAGCTGCAGCCGCACCCACATCAGTCACACTGCTTATGAGCAGTCACACTGTCACTTTAAAGCTGCTCCTCAAATCGCTTTAGGACGCAACATCTCACTCAAAACATGTTCTGAGTCGCCTCTAGTAACTTTTCAAATTCAAATACAACGTTAGCTTGTGGATTTTATTACCATAACTATAAATGGGTTGTAATTGAGACACTAATAATCATCTATCAAACATGCGTTGTAGATGTGCTACCTGAGAGTTAATATTTAGCTAAAGTCAGGTCCACCTGCGCTGATTACCGTAACTTCTTCCCATAAGGAACTAAAAGCATATCAAAGATCAAGTCATCCTCTACCTGATAGTCTGTGTGTTGCACAAGCAAGGCAACTTTAAATTGCCAGAATTTATCACGTAGTCTGGTGGAAAGACATTTCTGCTCTGTAGGAGAAAAATGGACAAAACAAAGCCAGTCGCTATTCAAGAGACATTATGTTGCTTGTTGATGTTTTTAAACAGTTGTAAATGTGTAACTATCCCTTCAACAGTTGTATTCCCGTTGAGAGGCCATGTACCCCGTAGACCTTCCAGCTGTGGATGACACTGACCTGACGTCAGCATCTGAGCTGTACCTCTCTTCTTTGGAGTCAAGACCTCATGATAATGAGTGGTTTCGATTATCACAGACTTCAGAGGTACCATAAAACTTGTAATAACTCCACATTTTCCATAATGACCATGATGTTTTTTGTTGTTGTTGTTGTTTTTTTTTACAATTTCCAGTTAAGTATAGGCAGGAATCTCCACAATATTTTCATCTCTTAAAGGCCCCATATTGTAAAAAGTGAGATTTCCATGTCTTTTATATTATAAAGCAGGTTTAAGTGATATATAAATACTGTTAAAGTATCAAAGCGCTCAATATATGGAGAAATACATACAGCCCGTATTCAGAAATTGTGCGTTTGAAACCAGCCGTTTGGATTTCTGTCCATTTGTGATGTCACAAATATACAATATTTAGACCATTACACAGTTTTAAATGTAAACATTCTAAATGTGTCCTAGTTTATTTCCTTTTGCAGTTTATGTGAATAACATCAGCTGACAGGAAGTAAACATGGACCCAAACTTTTGCCTAGCAACGCAATTCCGTTGCAATTCCGTTGAAATGCACTAAAATGGAGCGTTTCAGGCAGAGGGTAAATCCAGGTATATTCAGGCAGACAGTATGAGGAAAATAAAGTTGTTTTTTTTAACATTACAGCATGTAAACATGTTCTACTAGAAACACAAAATACAAGTATGAACCTGAAAATGAGCATGATATGGGACCTTTAATTAGTTCTTAATTGAATTACTGTTAACACTTGGGGGGCACGGTGGAGGTGATTTTGCAAATATCTGCAAACATTATTGACACTGGTTTTGTTGGAGGTTAATCTTTTGGTATGCTGAAATGTTTCCATTTTATTTGACATGAGACAAAGAAAAGTATGTTTTGGAAAAAAGTAAAGAGTGTACTGTAGCCTAATGTTGCTGCTACACTGGTTTCTTCAGGTCGGGGAGTGTAGATGAATGCATGAAGTTGTCTTCCTGTCTGCTCAGGTAGCGATAACAGCAAACAATGTAAGGCGGTTGCAGCTGTTTGAAGATGACCAACCCGACTGTATACTGCTGGCACTTCACCCTCCTGATGATCCAACGCAAGGTTTGGGACTAAACTCACTGCTCCTATCAGACACCTATTGAGAAAAAGACTAATGATTTGTGTGCTCTACCTTCCAGTGGTGGCTTTATACCTGCATGAGAAGTGGTGGTGTGTGGATGACGTCTTACGAACGTCCAGCGAGTCCAGAAGTGGCTTGATTTTGGTAACTGTGCTTTTGCACATGTATGTTAACATCACTACAACACAGTGATAACAGATGTGGAAAAAAATAGAATTATCTGTCTTTGTAATCCAGGGGTCTCCAACCTAACCTAAGCTAATTTGATAAAATGAAAGTGGCCGAGAGCTACACATAGCGCCACCAAGTTGTAAATCGTACTTACTTTCATGGTCCTTTAATAACATTACAGCCACCGCAGTCATCGCGTCTATTACATCCCGCCATAGATGAAGGGCTTTTTGTTTCGTTAGGATGTGCGCCACTTTAAACAAAGCCTCTGCAGCAGCGTTTGCCTTCTTCGTCAGTTTGGTAAACAGAGACTGTCATCTTTTTAGCGTTGTTTTCAGCTCCTTTACCTTCTCTGTTCGTAAACTTCTACCAGCCGGAAAGTTCCGTGAAAAGTTGCCGCTAACTTTTGTGAAGTGATGCTCGACGTTACATCTTTTACCGACTAGCTACAGCTACAGATACCAGATTTCTTTTTTTTTTGTCAGAGCATTTCATTTATTGATTGCTTTCGAGATGTAATGAGAATTTCAAATAATATAACAAGAATGTTTCTAAAATCTTTACCAACCCTGCCTTTAAGACATTGTTAATTATATAAATTCTAATTTAAATCTTGAATTAATTTGAAAGATTGACATTTCTGTGCTGTTTGTTCTCATCAGTGAGTGTTCCCCCTCCCCCAGGTGCAGTCGATTATGGAGAGGGTGATTATGTTCCTGCTCAGTCAGGTAGTGGAGAGGTCCTCACAGGAGGAGGTGTTGTTCTCCCTGCACCCCCGCACAGAGAGCTGCAAACTGCTGTGGAGAGACAGCCAGGCGGTCGGCTTCTACACCATCAAACACAAAGGTGAGAGGATGGAGGAGGAGAGTGAGAGGATGGAGGAGGAAGATGAGAATGAGAGGGGTGTGGGTGCTCCTTCCTGCTCCCCACCTCATAGATTTATTTTTACATGTAATTCTTGTCTACTGCAATTTGAACATTTGGTAGTTGTTCCTCCTTACGTACAAATGTAAGTACATTAAATGGCAGAAAAATGCAGACCATAAATATCAAAAACATGGTTTGAGTTCATACAAAATTTGAAGGATCATAACTTAAATGGATGATTGTCGAAAAGGTTTGTGTATGTTACGTTTTCATGTAATAAAATAATAATAATTAAACTCTCAAATATCGACCGGTTTGGCCTGAAAAATCCAGTATAGATCGTGCTGTATTCTACAATTGACTGAGTTATTGACTGTGATGATGTGTATTCTTTAATCCAGTAACTCTGCTGCTCGTATTTCAGGCAGTCTGTGTGACGGCTGGAGCAGTCGCTGCTACCTGCTGCCTGCTCTGGACACAGTGCTGGTGAGGAGGAGCTGGAGGAGGAGAGGCTTTGGTCTCCAGATGCTGGAAGACTTCTGCTCCTCGTTCTCCACAGAGCAGTTTCTGGGAGTCAGCTCTCCGTTATCACCCAGCATGGTGGCAGGTCAGCTAATCCCCCCCCCCCATCCCACATCCCACCTACCCCCCCACCCCATGCAAATAACAACCCCTTAACAGGATGTGTGTTTGTGTTTGTGTCTCCTGTGTGTTCAGTATGCAGGAACTTTCTTCAGCAGCACAAGGAACATCTGGATCATCTATATGAGGTGGAGGCTCCAGGGGGCTGGACTCAACGACGAAACATCTGGCTCAGCATCCGGCTAGGCCGCTACTCCCTCGGTACAGATTATAATTATTTGATTATTTTAAATGTGTTCAGATGTTTGAAAGGATTTCTAGACATCATACTGCAAAACTTGGCTGGGCACACACTGCACGATTTTAGAAATGTTGTTGTGTACTTCCTACTCCTACTGTACGAGTAGATCGTTTGCGATGCAAAGCCAAAGCTCACGATTTATGTGCTCACACCGTACGGTCCGAGCGTCAGCCGTGACCTGGGTGCTTGTGGACAGTATGGCTTGTCCATTTAACGGAGAGAATTGGAGGTAAGCTAGCTACGTTTTACTAGCTACATCTATTGTAGCCTACATTGTTATCTTGATAGCTATGCTCTGATTACTGTAAAAAGAAGAGAAAAAAGGCGCTGACGTTGGGGAATCGGCTTGTGGCTCTGCTTCAACTGTGTGAGAGCCCGTGGACAGCCGACTAAAATTTGTAACATGTCAGCTATTCATCCGATTGTTCGACGGCCCGGTGAGGGAAGTTAGTCGGTCCTCGGTCCCCCTGTACACTGCACGGCAAACGACGCTGAAATTCGGTCCGACTCCAAAATGAGTCGATTGATTTTGAGCTTGTCTACATTTAAAGGAGCTATAAATGAAATCCAGAGTCTGGGTTGGGATTGCCTCTACACGGCTCTCACCTCTGAGATCACAAGCAAACATGGAGGTGGCTGAGCCGAAATGGCGGCAGCTAGCAGTGCTAACAACGGCTACAGCGCTGACAGAACTAACGGTGTTAAATGGAGGTTAGCTCACACTCAACGGCACGACCTGGCTTCCACGCCGACGTCCACCGTGGGTCAGGACGGCATTATCAGCGGTAACCACCGTATGAGCACCGCTCTCCTACGCACGCCCGGCCCAGCCCAGGTAGTACGCAGTGCAGAGCGGCGGCGATTAGCTAGCCAGTGAGACATAAACATAAATGGAGGGAGGGGAAGAAACGGGGAGGTCCAAAAATTTCAAAGGGAGAGCACTAACAAGCACTCACGGCCGGCCCGGCTCCCAAAACAAAGCACAGAGAAGCTCAGATTACAACACACACACACACACAGTGAGAGCGACTTCATTCTCTGCTCAGGGAGACATTACTCCTCTATATTTTTATAGATAATAGTTGTTTGCTGCTATATTAATGTTCTGGATATCGTATAGAGCTCCTTTAAGTGTAGCCCTCACTTTTTATGTGTCTTTCTAGGTATTAATGAGGAGAGTGGTCCAACATCAAGAGAAACACAGAGGAATGAAGGAGATGACTCCTCTCAGAAGGTGGGAATCTCACATTGAAAGAATCACTCCAAAACACTTCATCATTTATGTTTAAAACAGCTACTGGTTGATGCACATTGCATTTTCTCACTGATTTTGTTACATACAAAACAATAAGGAAGGGCTTTCTCCAGATCTACTGTTTGCAATTATGTTCAAGTATCATACCAGAGAATACCCATCCAGAAATGGTGCAGCTTTGCAGAGGTCGTTCTCAAGCTGTGGTTGGTATATTCTAATGAGGCTGCATGTGGCATAGGAAGGGGAGCCAAATCTGAATGGCTTGTTGAATAACATGTTTTCTGATCTAGGCAGCCCACAAAAAACTGACTGGGTTGTCTTATTTCACAGTCTGTGGGTTGGTAGACACTCCAGATACCAAGATGTATGTAGAAAAGCACTGAGAAAGTGAATTTTTCATGATATGTCCCCTTTAATGGTGTCACTGATTGTACATTGCCACCAGTTGGTGTATATATATTTATGGCTGTAAATGACACCTTCATTAAACTTGCCTTTGAAAAAAAGAGTTGAAACATTAAAGCTTAGTGTCTACAGTAACCAAAACACCTTCAAACACAGGTGTCCTGTGTTTAAATACCAGTTTCCAATAATGCTCAATTTTTATTGAACCTGTCAGAGGCGTCCAATCAGCGTGATCATTTTTGAGAATGTACATGGTAACAAAAACTTCAACAAGGTGGAACCTATTGGTTGGCTTTTCTATTATATGCTTGCTTTAATTTGTCCACCTTGTGTCGATGACCTTTGGTTGGAAGTGCATTCTGGGATCTCAGAGTCTCCTCTGTTTGTTTGTTTTTCAATGCAGACCAACAATTGTAGACTGGACCCGGCCTCATTGAGCACCTGTAAAGTCAACATTCCACTGGCAATGGGCTCTACTGTTCAACAAATGAAACCTTGTGATCCAAACCAAGGAGGAAGCTCCCCAAGCAGCAAGATCTCTGGATGTAGTCCTGCAGCCTACGCTGATAATCTGGACTCTGGACCTCCCACCAGACCACCGCAGTCCCTAAACACAAAACAAGCTCTGAAACACAAGCATCGTCTATCTTCAGAGTCTCACAGAGAGGAGCCAGAGCCAGAGAAAACACAAAGAAGTGCCAAACGAGTCAAAAGGACATGAGGATACAGACACAGGCATTGTGTGCAACAGCAGGAACTGTTCATACAGATTAAGTTGATGCTCTATCCTCCTAACCCTCGGTGACCTTCGCACTTTATCTGTGGAGTAAAGTTTACAGACATTTTTGGACCGATATATTGATAAATTGATAGTACAGTACAATGTGAGTATTATCACAAAGCATGCAATAAACGGTTTTACTACAATATAAACAGTTTTGTTTGTGTTGCTGTGGAGGTTGTTGTTTCCTTTTAATTTATAGCTGCAGTGGGTAGAAATGGAGCAAATATGATTATAAATAAAGTTATTTTTTTATAAAAAAGGTCACTATATCCTGACAGCAGAGCATGAGACAGGTAATCTGAAAAAAAAATCATGTGTGTCTGTGTCCTCCGGTGCTCCTAATGGCATCTGCAAGATTTCACAGACCGGAGGAAAACAACCAATCAGACCCAAGCTGGAGCCTTGCCATCTCTGAGCAGCTGTCAATCCCTCGTGAACTCCAACCAAACAGTCAAACTAGGCAACGCTGATCAAATATGAATCAATATTTTGCAACTATAATGGCTATTTCTCTCCTCAAATGTTTTCAGAATCATCTTGCAGTGTACTGTTTAGATGTAAAATGAGAAAGTTTGTGACCCGGCAGCCATGTTGAGATAAGTGCAGGAAATACCAAGCACCGCCCACCAGCCGGAGCACAGCCAATAGGAACGCTCGATCAATGAAATGACCTGTGATTGGTAAAATTTGATCAGTGCTGCCTAGTTTGATCGGAGTTCGAGTGATTGACAGCTGCCTCTGTTGAATTAACAGCCAATAGGAACGCGCTCTCTCTCTGAAATGACCCGTGATTGGTCAAAGTCACCCATCACTGGCTAGATTTTCTAAAGCCTGAAAACAGAGCCATGATGAGGTGCAGAAGTCTAGTTATCTCTCAAAACACTTGAATTACAATATGCTGAAAGGTTATTTTTTTGCCCAATGATGCCAAAAAATTGTACAATTTTGACTTCCTATCCTCATTAATACTAAATCCCTGTCTGAAATGAGCTCCCATATTTAACCGTGTGTTTATATGTTTACTATTGTTGTTTTTAGACCCCGCATGCTGCACACATTTCCTCTAATCTCATGCTCAGCTGTCAATCCCCCATCAGCCCGTGCTGTGTGATAAACCGAGCGCTCCTCTCTCACGCTGCTCCGTGTAGAAACAGGAAGTCAGAAAACAGGAAAAATCTCGGAGAAGGAGGAAAAGTTACAATACAGTTTAATAATAAAAGATGAGCCGAATTTACCACAACACGTCTTTACAGAACAAACCGGTACACAATGAGAAGTTTGATCGCGTGTGGTCTCCCTCTACGTATGAAAGGTAGGAGCTGCAACTACTGTTACTGTTACTGTAGGCAGGAAGTGACAGGTTAACAGTATTCAGAGAGGATCTCACTGTGATACACTCTTGTTCTGTGTTTCACTTTATTGAAGTTTACAATTGGCGAATAACCACTTTATAGCTGGAAGTGTATTAAAATGAACTCATCTGACACCTGTTGAAATAAAGAATTGAGCTTGATGTTCAATTTGCCATATCTGACATGGAGTCTGGTTGGTAGGTCCCCATCATACAGGTCTCTATTATACAGGTGTCTTCAAAGGAGAATAGACATTTGAAGGTGTTGCATATATAAGCACTTGAATGTCAACCTATTAGACTGTTGTCAGGCTATTAAAGCTTCAGTAGGCAGTATATTTTTGGCATCATTGGGTAAAAATTCCATAATAACCTTTCAGCATATTGTAATTCAAGTGTTCTGAGAGATAACTAGACTTCTGCTCCTCCTCATGGCTCTGTTTTCAGGCTTTAAAAAATCTAGCCTGTGACGGGAGACTTTGACCAATCACAGGTCATTTCAGAGAGAGAGCGTTCCTATTGGCTGTGCTCCGGCTGGTGGGCGGTGCTTGGTATTTCCTTCAACTGTTCTCAACATGGTTGCCGGGTCACAAACTTTCTCATTTTACAGCTCAACAGTACACTACAAGATGATTCTGAAAACATTTGAGGAGAAAAATAGACATTACAGTAACAGAATATTGATTCATATTTGATCAGCGCTTGACAGCCGGCTCTCATAGATGGCAGCTGGACGGCAGACTCCAGATCAGCTCTGACTGGTTGTTTTCCTTCGGTATGTGAAATCTTGCAGATGCCGTTAGGAGCACTGGAGGACACCGGAGAACAGGGAGACACATGATTTTTTTCAGATTACCTGTCTCATGCACTACTGTCAGGATATAGCGACTGTTTTATAAAAATAACTTTGTTTATAATCATATTTGCTCCATTTCTACCCACTGCTGCTTTAAGTAGGCATTATCAGTCACTATAAGCCCCATAGATGTGGGTCAGTAGGGGCCTACTACACCCACTAGTAGGTCTTATCATCTATTCACATGGTAGATCACCAATAGAAGGTATAAAAGAACATGACAGCGACCTCTAGTGACCGTAGTAATTGTGACAGGAGCAGAAATGGAAGTTATAGCGTCTGATAACGCCTATTTAATGGCCTAATAACAGTCGAATTGGGTGCATTCGATGGAAGTAGAATGATTTTAATATTTGATTGTTTTCTTCGACACAGTGGCCCGGGGGTTCTTCTAGAAGGAAAGCTGCTGGATGTTTCCAGACATTCGATCAGTGATGACACCAATCAAAAGGTACTATAAGTTAAATCCAGCCGGGTCTTAGTGTTCCCCAAACCTTGTCTCTTCTCTCTGAGTCTCCATCTTTTCCTGAACGGTATAAACATGTCTTTCACCATCTGCCGTTGACAGAAACTGAATGCTCCATTTATGCTTTAAAAGAAACAACCTCCTCCTCCTTGGTTGTTTCAGAAAGGAATTCAGACGTTTGCCCAAATCCTTATTGATGTTAACAATTTGGACAGACTAAACTTAAACACAGACAGACGTAACCTAAACCACATTGTGTTTCTGCCGTTGGCAGGTCCGTTTCTATGTCCTGTACATCAAACCCAGCCGCATCCACCGGAGGAAGTTCGATGCCAGTGGAAAGGAGATTGAGCCAAACTTCAGTGACACCAAAAAAGTCAACACTGGTTTCCTCATGTCCTCCTACAGTGAGTAGATAACAACAAACATCTGAGTTTATGTTTGCATATTTCCTTTCCTCTCCAAACTTTATTCGGGTTTGGAGTGTTTTGTCTTCCATGTAGTTGCACTTTAAGATTCACTTTGAAACTGTTCGGCAACTGGGCTATGTCAACGAAAGTCAGCGTCCTGTCGCTTGTGCTTGTGCTCGCTCTACATAGACATGAACAAGCATCGGTCAAAACAGCGAGGCGACACACGTCAGCTAAAACCACAATATCACTCTATATTTCAGCTGCTTGGCAGTAATGTTAGCTGACCAGACCAAGGTCTCTCCATCAATCAATGCTGATCCTAGTGTTTTCCTGCTTCAGCCTCTTGACCACGGCCGGAGGGAACGGGGGAGACACCGGAGTTTTGGTCAGAGACGATAATGTTTCTCTCTGCGGAGCCCCGTCACTTCACAAGACACGGGAAACCTCTGTTGGTCTGGAGGAGCTGCAGCAGTTATTTCTGCACAAACGTCCACTGTACATTCACTAGATATTCTCAGAGCTAAACTAACTCTTCTGCAGTGTGGAGTGTGCGTGCATGCACGTGAGAGCGGAGCGAGAGAGCGAGCGCGGTGTGTGAATGAAGGCAAGCAGGAAGAGCAGCAGAGACTCCGGACCTGGAGACCAAGACTATGGTCTCCCCTGTGTCTTCTGACCACAGTCGGGAGGCCAAAGCAGGAAGAGTTAACACTGTTTTTTGCAAGACGGGCTTCACTAGATATAACTTTGGTGCTTCCGTGTAGTTTGTGTTGGAACAGCGTAGCCACGCACGAGCGCGCGTGGGACACTGACCTGCAATGATTTATACGTGTAAGAAGTTCCGAACAGTACCTTTTAAGATGCAGTGTGCTGAGCTTTCAGGGCCAATGTTAATTAATAAACTTAATTCCTTATAACTTCATTGGCTTTGATGCACATTTTGTGTCGTCACAGAGGTGGAAGCTAAAGGGGAGTCCGACCATCTGACTGAGGAGCAGCTCTCGGCGACGGTGAACAAAGCTGAGCTGGTGAAGATAACTGACAAGCACCGACCCAGTGGGACCTGGGCCTTCTGGTACCCAGAGTCCGAGATGGACGAAACAGAGCTGGAAACGGGACAGGATGTACGGCTGAAGACCAGAGGAAACAGTCCTTTCATATGTGAGTCTGATATATTACCATGCTGTTTTTACTGCTGAGCTGCTTCCGCATATTTACCATTGAAAACAGAAAACAGTGCATGTGCACCAGTATGTCCTTATTTCACATTAAGCCTGAAAAGGAAATTATGTCTGAACCCTGCTGGAGCTCCAGGCTACCTGTTGAAAGCCAGTAGTCTGAAGTGGATCTTTGTTAGGGGAAACAAATGCAGTACAAGATCTGATCAGAGCTCTTTAATTTGTTTTCTGACTTCATAAAATGGGCCTGTTTTACCAAAGCTAGAGGGTCCTTTTGGTTTTTCATGTCTTTCACATTGATCAAGCTTGTCCTGGTGTTGACCTCCACGGCAGCAGGCAGTGAATTAAATTAAATTAGAATTTTGTTTTTCCGGTCCTTCACAGTCTCACAAGTAACCTCTGAGGGGGAATGAACAGCGTTCCAGAGGAGTCATCCAGCCCTTTGATATTCAATAGTTGTGTAGTTGTGAGTGGAGTGGAGCGCTTCGGTCCGTTCACAGCCTCTACTTTTACACATCAACATTCATCATGACTTGGTGGGCATTTTGAAGTTTTATAATCCCGAGGAGAGCAAGAAAAAATAGACAAGTTAGTTAATCATAGAAGTTCATCATATATCCATATAATATCTCAATATCGGAACGGATCATTTATTATCAAGTTGAGACAGATAATATTCTAATCTATTTGGGGTAGGGATGTTAATAATTAACCGTTTCACCTTTAACCGACATTAAGAATATTAACATGGTGAACTGAGGACTCAGTTGTCTGTTTTGCACATACGCTGCATGTGATGCATTAATCTTTATTTAGATTATTTTTTTGAGCTTTTATGCCTTTATTGATAGTGACAGAGATCGTACATGCAGCAAAGGGCCGCAGGTCGTATTCAAACCCCGGGCTGCTGCGGTAAGGAACTCAGCCTTGGTACATGGGGCGCCCGCTCTACCATGTGAGCTACAGTGACGCCCTAATCTTGTCGGTTAACGGTTAATACCGGTAATCGGTTAACGAGAGTCGGTTTTTCCAACCTATGCTGAATCAGTTCCCAACTAGGGGATGTTATTTAAGTGGATGTGAGTCTCAGATCTGTTTGACTCTGATGAAGACGCAGTTGGCGTCGAAACGTTAGTCTTTAAATAAAGTTTACTGCCTTAAATCCGTGTGTTCCAATGTGCTTTGATCTGCTCTCTGAAGTCTCCTGTTACAAGATCGCCCTACTCTGTGAGCACCGGACAGGCCTACTATTCCTTGTGAGGCGGCTGATGCACGTTTAACCTCCCTTCTTCACTAAAGGTTCATTTGTCTCTGTATATACAGTAATAAGGTCAACGGGAAGCGTAACCGTGCGCGTCATGGAGAGAGAAATGGAGAGAACTAAGAGATTTACACGCCAAGTTCACACCAGAGGGGCGAATTATTCAGTTTTCTTACCTGGGAGTTTAACATGAAAATGCTGTTGCAGTGTACTTATCATTTTGTTACTTTCACTCTTTTAAAGTCACCAGAATGCAGGAAACAAAGTCTCTGAACTCACATTTTTCAAAGGTGGATAGTATAATTTGAGGTTGTGGCTCCTATACTTTGGAACTGTCTCCTCTTGGTCTTAAAGGCCATGAAAACCTGTTTTCTCAATCAGCTTCTTACTGTGAGAGATGGGGTCCTCCTAAGGTATGAACAAGGTAGAAAAAATATTGCTGTATGTGTGTTTTTCTTACTGTTTAAAGGGGGGGGGGCTCAGGAGGAAGAAGGTGATGTCATATATTTCTGTGAGCCAATAAAGATTTAACTGTTGGGTTTGAATCTGAT
>CAKAOH010041120.1:30634-53519 GCA_916701665.1 Sebastiscus tertius | reverse complement strand
GTCTGGGAGTTGTCCGTGTCTTAGAACTCGTGTCACTACTGGTTGCAACATACCAAGGTGGCAACGACCAAATACTAAACTCAAGGCTAATGTTTTTGAACTCAACACCTCTTCTTTTCTTTAGTGGAAAGACATGAAGCCATCCACAACTGACAATTAGTCAAACCTGGTAGCACTTCACTAGTGCAAGAGGCCTATGCTAAGAGACCGCAAGCAATGCGATGACCATTCCTTGTTTAATTGTGCATACATGATCCATAATGCCCACACTGTTATAAGGAAATGGACCACATCTGAAGTCCTTTTAATATCCTCCCTGACAATAATTACTGGCAACTTCTTGAGCTGCAGAGAAGAGGGAGAAGTATGTTGAGTGCGTGCCCGCCACAAGGTATAGGGCTAATTGCAGCCTGCCTTTGGTGGAGAGCTCATCGTGGAAATGTGACACAGCAGGCAGGCAGATGGAATTACTGTAAATAGTGCATTTAGAGAGTTCCTGAGTGTTGCCATGAACGGCCATAACTGACACTGATGAATGCCCAGCTGTACCCTCTTTAATAAAAATGACTGTCGCCATCACGGAGTGGTCATTTTCGCTGACAAATTAGCTGATTTATCTACAGCTATACCACCCATCCAGTTTTGCTACCTTAAATGCAAATCAGCTTGTGTTTGTCGCATATTTCAGTAAAAGTGCTCGAACGATTCTTATGGCTTTTGGGTTGAGAGTATTTATGTGCTCAATGGGCCAATATTGCAGAGCTTTACTGGCAACAAATTGACCATTATGTGCACTAGTTTTGGCAGAGCCCCTACACTGCTTATGCTGCAGAGACCACAGCAAACATTGCATCTTCATTTTGCCTTTATACTAATACTAATTACTATCCTAACCTCAGTGTAAAGCTTCAGGAATAGAACTTTGATGAAGGCCAGTTGTATAGGCTTTTGGTTGTGTATGGATGGGGAAATGCACCACAAGCAAAGAGGAGAGCGTGCATTTCAACTATACTGTTTGTTCTGCAACTTACAGCATTGATTTCCAACACTGGGGTACTTTTGCTGTTGCCCGGGGTTACGTACGTTTGCGTCACCACATACCGTATATGTCTAAATGCACATTAAGAATTGCAAATGTATGATGATAACCTTTAGAATATTTATTTTCACAATAACCAGTAAACTACCTGCTACTGTATGATAGGCCAGCTGCATATAGGACAAACCCCCAGCAACTTGAGTTGGTTGTAATGACTTAACACCAGAATAGATAGCTAAAGTAAAAGAGAAATGGTTGAAACATCCAGCTTCTGACACTCCATAGTAAAGTACAAATGCAAACTAGACCGGACCTAATGAAAAAGAGAAGGAAAAAAGGAATCCAAGCCAAACACTGACAATTCCAAGATCACTTTTGTAACAATGTGACTTTTTTAATACAAATTAATAGTGTTGATAAACATATAACATCTTAATATCTGGTCAAATAAACACATTAGGAATATGATAGTTGGTGTCAATGAAGGTGTACTTAAGCTTATGTGATTGGGCTTAGAAGCAGGCTGCAGCGTCCGTGGTCTGAAAAGTGAAGCCAATGCGGAAGTGCCTTAAACTTGCATTCTTTCTAATAGCCAGCAGGGGGCGACTCCTCTGGTTGCAAAAAAGAAGTCTGATTGTAGAGAAGGCTAAGAGGAAATTACCCTACTTCTCACTTGATTTATTACCTCAGTAAACATTGTAAACATGAGTTTATGGTCTCTTCTTCAATGCAGCATGATGTTCATTTAGTAAATTATGGTCCCATTTAGAATAAAATAAACCATAAAAGCAGGGTATGCTTTAGGGCGTGGCTGCCTTATGAGTGACAGGTTGCTACCACGCTGTTGTCCAGTCTGGGAGTCGCCTGTGTTTTCATCTTAGTACTTTAACCCTTTCACAGTGTGTTTTGAAAGTTCATTGTAACACTTTGGTAACCTAAAAATGTCTTATTCAGCGCCAAGATGGTGACGGCAAAAACCCAAGATGGCAACAGCCAAAAATGCTGAACTCACAATAACTACGTCCACTTCTTATATTCAGTCTATGCTTGGAATTATCTTAGACAAAACAAAATTGGAAACTGCTTTGGCTTACATAAGTAGGCCACTGTACAATAGAAACTTAAAAGGTCACTTCACCTAAATTTGCGTGTGGCACCACGTGATGTCGAGGTTAAACCCACAGGCCTCACCTTCAATTACTGTAGGGCTGTGCTAGAAGGTGAAACTCAGACACACCATGCCCCATGTAATTAAAAGTCTCTTTTGTTTGATCGGTCTGAAAAGAACAAACACTGGAACGAAAGGTGTTTTGTTCTTCGCTGCGTGATTGTTGAGCACAAGAGCTTCCTAGTATCAAGCATTCAACAAATGAAAATACCTCAAGAAATGCAATGTTTCTAATTTAATATCAAACCTGAGAGGGAGGCAGCTAATCTACAGTATTGCTCACAAATTAAACGTTGGAAAGCAAATATTACTCTCTCTGCTCTCTATAGAGATCCATCAGAACGCACAATACAGATGCTGTGGAACAGTTTTGCCTGGAGTGCAGACAGTAATACAGAGATTAGCCTTAATTATAATTCCTGTCTCATAACCTCCTAGTTTCCATTTTCCAGCCTTTTAGTTTTTGATGTTTCATGCTTAGCGTGTTACTCACGTCGCCAAACCAGAATAATCAAGTCTGATAGGAATCAATGCGCTTACAAGAACAAACATCTGCACGTAACAATAACTTTGTTGACGAGAGACAAAATCAACACGGTTTTGTGCACACACACACGCACACACCTGGGGTCGTATCGGTGTGCATGCAGGTGAGTGATCAGTGTTCATGCGATGGGTTTACGTAGATTAAGTCACCTTTAGTTTGCTGTTGCATATCCACAACTTAATTCACATCGTGCACACAGTCGGCTCATTAGAAATGCACAGCCATTCCGTTACCTAATTAGTTCACTAAGTCCCTTCATAAAGAGCTATCGATCCCCATCCCTGCTGGGAATGAATCAGAGAATTTGAATATTGCTCTGTTTTCTGATGAGCTACACACACACACACACACACACACACACACACACACGCACGCTTAAATTCAATCGCAGTATCCTATCGTCACGCTTCTACTTTCAACCTCACTCGCATACAAACCTAGATGAGATATGAATATTGTCTCCTGGAAGCGCCTCCACTGCGCACAATCTGATTTCCCAGCTTGGTTACAATAGTGTGTGTATGTGTGTGTGTGTGTGGTGGAGAGGGGGGGGGGAGGTTTCTTCATTATTTTCTCTACCTGTGTGATCCCATTGGTTGTGAGTGTGATCAAAGGGAGACGGGGCTCATCTCTTTGCAGAGGAGAGAGAAAATGGTGGAGAGCCTGATCAGCGAGCCTGCACTGTAATCTTCTGTGAATGCAGCCTCAGCACTATCCCTCTCTCTAAGTCTCTCTCTGTCTTCCTCCCTCAGTCTCCTCAACCGGGGCTAGCTCTAGCTAACCAACAGTCATGTGGCTGAGAGCGGAGGAGGAGGAGGAGGAGGACGAGAGCAGGATGAGTGAAAAGAGGAGGATGTGTGGAGTGGAGAGGGGGGTATCTCAGCTGCCATCACTCCCACCGCCGATACCTCCCTCTTTTCTCTTCGCCAGCGTCCGTGTGTCATCTCTTTTATTGTTTGTTTGTGCGCTTTCCGCAGTTGTTATCGCCCCTTCTGCCGTTGAAATACTCCTCTCTCCATCATATATACCTCTCCCTATCTCATCTTCAGACCCCCTCGTTCCCCCTCCCCTCCTGCCACTGATTGTAGATTCCCGGCAAACAGGAAGCGAGTGAGGGTAGAATCGAACAACAACAAAAAGGTGTGCACTCAGACCCTAATCTCTCCATCCACCCCTGCTTGGGCTTCCTCCCTTCTTTTTTTCTGCTCTAAGTGGATATATATATGTCGCTGTGAAACATGGATGACTTGATGGACAAATATGCCGTTCCTCAGTGCTGTCCTGATACATTATCAATCACTGTTTTAAGCCTTTTCATTATGAATCCCTTTCAACAGCTGTTTTCAAAGTCTGAAACCGTTGCCTCCCCCTGCCCAACTCTAACTGAATTGAGACAACTGTGCCTCCAGCCCCCCCAACAACCCTGTCAAGATCCCAATACTCTGTTTTGGAAGTACTAATCCCATGGCACTTTGGGGAATGTAGACAGGAAGTATAATATTGGATGCCATGGGGTCATGTCTAGAAGGTAACTTGCAAATTCAGAAAACTTGCCAAAACATGCAAAAACTCTTGCGAGACTGGCTGCCTGACGACCTTTCCTAACCATAACTATTTGAGGTCAATGCCGAACCTTAACCATTGAAGGTCAATGTCTAACCTTATCTATGCCGAAACTTCACCATTCAAGGTCAATGTCTAACCTCAACCATTCAAGGTCAATGTCAAACCTCAACCTTTCAAGGTCAATGCCCAACCTTAACCATTCCAGGTCAATGCCGAACCTTAACCATTCCAGGTCAATGTCTAACCTTAACCATTCCATGTCATTGCCGAACCTTAACCATTCCAGGTCAATGTCTAACCTTAACCATTCCATGTCATTGCCTAACCGTAACCATTCCAGGTCAATGCCTAACCTTAACCATTCAAAGTCAATGCCTAACTTTAACCATCTCACCAGAGTTTAGCAATTTGCGTGTTACATTCTAGCCACAACCATGCCCTGGAGTCAGCGAGTTAGCTGTGGGCTACAACTTTCTGTAGCCTATATTTATGTACATTTTGGCAAACTGGCACCATTAAAAGTATGCCGAATTTGCCATTAGCACTTCCTGTTTGCAATGTACCAGTGGATGTACAGACAACTACTGTTTTTTTTTGTTAATGCTGAACAAAAAACATTTAAATGTGATGATTCCCAGGCAAGTTCTGGAGTTATAAGGAGCAATTGTTTTTCAGTGATTTCTAAGTGGATTCATGGCCATTTATTCACAATGTAGATCAGAAATGATGATACTCTCAGGAAGTGTACGTCACACTGAATCCTAAAATATGAGCGTCACGTTTTTGTGTTCTGATTTGATTACATTATGACTCAGAGAAGGAGTTCGATTTTTGACGCAAATTGTGGCAATCAGTTGCAAAGGGTATCCACGAACCTTAACTACCTCCATGAGCTGTAATGGTAAGAGGGCCAAATCAGCGGGCCAAAATACAACAACTAACCTCCCGCTGTTTACAGAGGCATGCACCTGTCGCTTTCAGCTCAGTCATTACCTTTGTCTCACGTCTTCCTCCGTGTACCCCCCCTCTTCAACTCTCCCATGCTTCCCCGATGAGGCAAACCTCACAGTCTGAAAACCTCTGCTCTAAAACAACATTTCCTGACACCATGAGAGATACATACGACATATGGTTGAGATCTCCAATGAGAAAAAACCCCCGCTGGAGAGCAACATAAACAAAAATAATGTGAATGCAGAGGCACTGGAGATGTGGAGTGCCGACTCAGCGCAGCCTTGTTTAATTACTGTTCACCTGGGCCAAAGACCTAATGGAAGACTTGGCTGCAGGCCCAGACAAACAACGTTCCACTTGGCCTCAACTGCTAGAAAATCTTGGGTCTGACTCATGCGGGCTTGTTGGTGTCGTTGGTCCACACACTGCAAAGACAAACTGCAAAGACAGGCGACGACAAGGGAATTCTCACTAACGACATATGTGCACAGGTCCAAGAGTCGACCACAATTCTAAACTGAAATGCCAAAGAAGATCAGTGCTGGTAAAATGATGAAAGGCACTACTGAAACGAGATGGCCCCGTGTTTGGTATTTATTTTCATATAGGTATGTCTTGGGTCCATATCTTATTTCTATGTGAGCAGCATTAAAATATAATAACATGAACAATAAGTTAAATATGTTTCTTAAAAGTAAATGCATGAGATTCCAGTTTAAGAAATTGCATTCCTAATGTGTTCAATATCATATTAATCTCCACCTATGATGTTATTGATGATGCCTATTTGTGTGAGCAGCACACACGCGCCTTGATGATTAGAAAGCCTCCAAGAGCTGGATGTAATACATTGGCCACGTGACAGATATGGAACAGAGTCAGCATTATAGTCTCTCATTTAGACTCTGTCCTATTGATTTGTCCCACTAAAGTCTTGATTGAAATTACAGGGAAGACAGCGCCAGTAAAATACTCAATAGCCGGGCTCCCATCAATTACACAGAAGAGAGATTGCGGAGGGAAAAGGGTGCTTGTGAAAAGGACTGATAATTTTTCAGCGAATTGACTGTAACTTGTCTGTTGGGATGGGAGGTATTAATCTGAAATGTTCAGCACGTGATCACATTCAATAAGGCAAAAAGGAGAAGCCCGAAATTGTAAGAAATTTAAAGCTAAGAGGCAATTTTGAGGCCACTGAAATTGTAGTTTGACTTGGGTGCGCATAGTGTGTATCTTTGTGTGTACCCGGTTAGTCTTTTAATGCATGGAAATACCTCCTTGCAATTCAATCAATTTTGAATTGATTCATCTTTCAATCTTAAAGAAGATGCAGTTCGTTTTTCTGCCTTGATCTAAAGTAGGCAGTGAAATTTAAGCACAACGATAAAAAGAATGGCTCTCAAGTACGATACTGCCCTATCCACTTCCACTCCGTTTGCGCTTTCATGTCATGGATGTTCCGCAATACTAAGTGCCATCTCAAACCATTTAGCAGGGAGTGTAAATGGGTTTTAAAACCCTACATCAGTGAGTCTACATCAATGCTGGCTTAACCAGCTGCCCTTACCAACCACGTGCAATGCCGTTTTGTGTTGGTCATGAAAGATGCTCCGTACAAATGTAGTTCTGTGCGAAACCATAGTTACGAAAAGTTCCGTCAGTTTCCGTTTCCACCGGAGAGAGGGAAGTTTGTCCCCAAGCTTGCCGGTGTGTTTATACCCTACAAGAAGGGTGCTTGCATTAGTAGTCCAAGGATGGAGCACTTGGCACCTTGAAGTCACAAAGGTACACACCACCAAGACCCCATTTGTTGTGCTTCTGGCTTAGCTTGGAACTCCAAAGCTAATGATATTTAGTAGTTAGCAAACGTTAGCATGCCAACAGGCTGAACTACGATGATGAACATGGTAAACATTGTAGGGCACTTGCTACACATCATGTCAGCATTGACAATGTTAGCATTTTAGCTCAAAGCCAAGTTGCCCAGGACGGTATTGGCATTGGACGTTTCTGCAAACCAACTATACGTTGAATGGCAACAGGGTTTCTTTGCATTCAACCGGAGCAAGTGACGTAGTTTAAATAGTGAAAAGAGACACACCGGGCAGGCGGGAGGAGGTGGATGGGTCCAACAAACACAAGGCTTTCATCCAGGAGACCGCTGTTCGTGCCCTTACAATCAGCTGTTCGTTCGTGTCCAATGTTCACAACGTTCAGTTTCATTTTCACTGTGCAAACGTAGTAGTTTTAAGCCCACCAATGTATTTCTTTCCTAAACCTATATAGTGGTTTTGTTAAGTTGTTACAGTTGTTATACCTATTAATATTTGAACATTAACTATGATCTTTTTTCTTTCCTTGACCAAGTAGTTTTGTTGCCTAAGTCTAACCCATCGTTTCACAATGTTAACCACGTGGCATCGCGTTTCTGCAAGTGTGATGCGAGGCTGATATGAACCGTATTCATGAAACGCCATTCAACGTATCCATGGTTTGCACGAACGTCCAATGCCAACATTTTTTCTGGCGACTGGGTTGGACTGGAGTACAGGCTCACAGAGCTGCTAGCATGGCCGTAGACTCCTGTTATAGCAATCATTCATTTTGATTTTCAATGTTATTATAGTTCCAGTATCCCCACGATTTTTTAAACAGGATATGCTGAAATTCAATCAAATGTCAACAAAACAAAAACTACCAGCAGATTGACTACAAATTAAAACCAATAATTGAATCAGTCTTTTTGGAAAATAGCGAGTGTGAATCACAGAGATTTGAAACTTGACCTATGCATATCTCTGGTGGGCAGAATTTTCTGTGATGGATTGGCAGTCATTTCTTTCAGCCGTTAGAGAAAATCAGGCCTTTTAAAACTGCCTGTTCCACCAAAGCAGGAGAAAAGTTACACTTTGTCTTGTGGAACATGTCCAAAAAGAGAGCGAGAGATGTTGCACTCTTGTCTGCACTCACTTTCTCCCTTCATTTCTCTCGCTTTCTCACTCTTGTCATTCTTGTTTCTGCCTCTCGCTGCTTCTCGCTCTGCCTCACGTCCCTTCATTTCTACAGCCGTAACCACCATTTCCATCTCTCATTTTTTTCCAGATTTTGCTGACTCACCTTCCACCTGTCAGCCCAGTAAAAATTCCTCTGAAACTGCCAAAATTGTGTCAAAAAACAGTTTAGTTATTTATATATATATTCTACCGCTTTTCTGTAACCAGTAGTTTAAACAGCATTCAGATCTGGATGGAATAGACTCATTATAGTATTACATTTTAGGCATTTAACTGATGATTTTATTCACTATGATTTTCAATCAACAGATGAGAGAGGGACTTTGACGGGACACAGATTTCATAGAAATGGATAATTAGGGAATGTTTTTCTTGCACAAAGTGAGGAATTATGTTCAAGCTTTTAATAAAAAATCTGTTTTTAGTGCCCGGAGCATCAGTGCCATATGTTCACACTATCTGAAGAACTCAAAAAAGATGGGAAATAAGATTAGCAAGTCAAAACTGGTCAAAGGGCGTTACTTCAAAGAGTTTGACAGAAATAAAATTTTAATTCCAAGGTAGATTTAGGAGTGATGAAATGAGGGATGCTGGACCTTTCCATTTAACAAATTACGTGTGTAAGAAAATGATAAACACTGATAAAATGTGACCCGTACAATACTATTGGACTGTCAGCTGTTTGCCAAATGTGTTCTACTTTGCCATTTGTTGTCCGTTATCCATAAATGCATTTAAGGCGATGATGAACTGATTAATACACAATGCTACATAAATGTTTGGATGCCATATTGCCATGGAATTATTCATCTTATCTGTGTCTGCTAACACAATCCATTTCGGCCTTGTTCCAATTGCTTTTGGCATGGGGCGCCACGGAAAACCAGATTATCAAGTTCACAACACACTTTGCCTGATACAATATGCAGCGCAAATCAAGTCCATCTCCCAACTAGACATTCAGGCGCCGTCGCCTCAATTTTTGCAGTTTGTAGGTCACTTGGCGGAGTGATGTAAATATTCTGTGACACCCTGTTAACAACAAAAAGTGAACAAACAGAAATTGCCATTACATGCACATATAATATGAAATATATGTGTGAGAATGAGTGTTTGCAGTGACACTGATTGCTCTCTGTTTGTGTGCATCCTGTTTGACTCTGACTGTCCAAATAATTAGAATTTATCTTGTTTTGTTCTTTCATGTGCAATCCACAGTTTGTTTCCTAAATAGTTCTGTTTTCATGTCCATCATTATCATTGATTAACTGTCCCTTTTCCATTAATTCACGCTTAAAGGTGTAATCCTTAAACTTGTTATGAAATCAAATATAATTCATAGTTGCCATTTTCCTTGCAATATACAGTCAGTGTATTTACATTCAGTAATATCCTCTCTTTATACTAGTGGAGTCCATTGTTAGTGGCAGAGTCCGCCATACCCATGCTAGGTGCATGTCATCCAGTGTAATTCTATCACATTGATATCACTTTTTTGTTAACTCTCTTTACGATGTATCAGTGCTATATTAAGTACCGCTGATGCAACATTGAGTGGCTTTTATTTTGAAGAATCCAAAAACCCTTTTCCATTATTTCAAACTTAAAGGTGTAATACCTCAAATTGTTATGAAATCAAAACCCATTTTTGATACTGTTTAAATTTCTGCAATATCCATTCAATGTATTTACATTCAGTAATATACTCTCTATATAGGCTGGTCGTTTTCATTGTTAGTGGCGGAGTCCGCCATTCCCATTCTGCATGCATGTAATCCAGTGTAATCCCATTGATATCAGCATCACATTTTTTTCTGTTTACAGCATATAAGAGCTTTATTAAATACTGCTAATGCAAACAGGTTCAATTGGCAAAACATTGAGTGGCTTTTATTTTGAAGAAGACACAGGAAACTTTCATCAAAATGGTGCCTACGAAACCATTTTTGGCATTTTTTTTCACAGCAATTTTTTGCTGATCGTGATTGAGTACTCAGTTGGTTGCAATCTGCAACCACACCACTAGATGCCACCAAATCCTACCCACTGCACTTTTAATTGCTACAGCCATATGGGTCGTCATACATTTTGCATGCCATTTCCATTTAGTTGTTAACCGGGTTCTATACTGTATATTCACTTTGGGTGTGACCTAAGGTCACAGTGCTCTCAGAGGAGCCATAGTGAGCAGCTACTATTCACTTTCATCCTGCAGAACAAAGGGTTAAGTGTACTACTGTAGTGTAGTAGTTTGGCAGGAAAGTGAGAGATGTGATGGGTGCTATAAGTGCACGAGCTGCCAGATGGTGCTCACAGAAGCGTGATCATTTGACATTTTTTTCACCAAAGGGCTCCAGGGGGAATGGAGCGAGCTGGGAGAGAGGTGGAGTGATGAAGGAAGGATGCGCAGAGACCCCCCCTGTACCGATTCTGGATTTTTTTTATTTTCTCTGTCTTTCATTCATTCTCCAACCACTTAGCCAACGCCATCTTTTATATATTCATTGTTTTGAGCTAGGATAACATTTGATGCACTCATATTTCATATTTCGTCTGATATTTGGCCTCTTGTCTCATGTCGGAATCCAAACTAATTGGTTTGGCTGGCATCGTTTACATGTTGTTCTCAAGCTGTGCCAACAGGACAAGTAAATCTCATCTGGTACACAATCGGTAAACACTTTGAAGCTAAAGCCATGACTGCATGTTCTGCTTGTGTGTGTGTTTATGCATGCGTGTGCACATTTTGCTACGAGCGTGCCTTTACACATGTGAGTAAGCACCTGAGCGGGGCGTGTTAGCTTTGGTAGCAGTTTATCGGTGTGCTCAGTTGAGCTTTGTGACTGAGGCGCACCTGCACGGGTGACTCGTCACCCTGAACGGTAATGCTGGCGGCCATGTTTAACCTTGGGCGACAGGGACCAAGCAAAAAAAGGCAAAAGGACAAAGGTGTGAAAAAAATGACAATAGTGAATAAATCACAACATAAGAAACTAGAAAAAGTAGCAAGGAAATTAGTGCCCAAAGTCAAAAGGAGATCAACTAAGCAAAAAAGACACTAAAGCTTCAACCTAACTAGTTCCAGCACTGCCAAGAGTCGTGGAATTACAGTACAGTTACTTTAATTCCACTACCTTTTAGCAGTAACTACAAATGTGACAAATTGCTTGTTCAAATTAAATAATGCCATAACAGTTATTTAAATCGAAATGGGTAAATATATAGTAAATAAATGACTTGTTACTTTTGTCTTCATCATAGCAGAAAAACGCAGCCAATTCCCCATATTTTCATTATGATCTAACATAACGCCGGTCAGTAGCATGGCGTCTCTCAGCTCATCTGAGAAGTCCCCTCTTCATCCATCTTCCTGTCGGCTTACCTTAAAAGGTCACTCTCTCAGGCTTCAGGCCTTTTACCAGAGGAGCTCGGTATGATGAAAGACAGAAGTGTTACTTTTAATTAAAGACCCATGCGACGGAATGTTAACCAACTTGTGTGCGTCCAAATTATACAAAAAACTGTTATAAATTGAATCAAGTATGTGATATATAAACACAAAACATTGTGTTGTGTCATTTGTTGGAAAACTAGTGTAGTTTTCCAACAAATGACATGGCCGTTCGGAGTGCGTATCCCATTCGGAACTGGCCAGTTGGCTCCCGTTATTGCGGCTCGCAGCGTTGTCGGAGAACGTGGCCGTTCAAAAATGCATGGCCGTTTGGAGCAGGCCATTGCTTAACCCCTGCTCGTTGACTCTTGGGAAGTGACGAAGAATTTGGTTGTAACGTTAGTATATCCAGCGTCCAGCAGCAAAAGTGAACTGCAGTCAATGAGCTGCGGCCTGTAAAGACCCGCTGGGGACAACGTTCCTGTCTCAGTTCCCCGCGTGTCCAAATTGCACCAAATTCGACAGGGCACTCTCTTGGGTCCCCACCAATACACCCGCCAAGTGTGAAGTAGATCGGATGAACAGTTCTTGAGATATGTGAAGGACACACACAGGCAGACAGAGATTCCTCACTTTATACTTATAGCGCAGTGCCCATTTGTGGCACGGCCATTCCTAGCGCGTGGCAGTTTGGAGCACATGGCTCCCTGTATAGCTATTGCGTGCAGCATTGTCGGGATGACGTGCCCGTTTGGAGCGCATGGCCATTCGGAGCAGACCGATTGCTTGGCCTCATGGAAGTGCTGCTTCCGTATGAACAGTTCTCGAGATTATGCGAAGGACATATCGCACAGACAGGCAGAAATGGACTCCTTGCTTTATAGTTAGACAGCTGGGTATTAAAATGTGACCAAATATAAAGAAAACTGGCGGATAGCAGCTGATGCGGCCGCAACAGTGATGCATTGCCAACTAGGGTGGCAATTGCTATTTTACATATGCATATACAACAACGTTTAGAAATAAGCCACTTCCTAAAGGTGACATTTCCTTTTTTGTATTTTTTTTAATTCTCAGATTTTTATTTTGATTTACCTCATGCATGATCTAAAATTGAACCATTCAAGCATGATAAGTGTATGCATGCTAAATATGTGAGGAAATTGAGTTTTCTCCAGCATTCCAAGAACTGCATATATTTCATCAGACATTATCATGCCGCACAAAGAAAACTATAATAGATGCACATTATTATCTAGAAAAAGAATGCATTTTGAATGAACTGACCTATACACTGTAATAAACAATGTACGCTGTAATTACAGATCTGGGGCAGCATTACACAGTGGGATACAATGCAGTCTTTCTGTGTTGCCCCCCCGAAGGTAGTCACATCCTCACCCAGACTTGATGGCACTCTTTTGTTGGCTCTCCTTAATTCTTCAGAGAGAAAAAAGAGCAGCGATGAACAGAATCTTGAGTGTACCGCAGAAGAAGAAAAAAAAAAAAGGAGTGCATTTCTTGCTCACGGCTCCGTTCACATCCTCTCATCCAATTATCATTAATGTATGCCTTATGGTTAATCAGCTACAAAGCTCCCCATACCCTCCTTTAGCTCTTTCAGTCGTTTCTCGCCCCTTTTTTCTCCTCACTATGGCCTTAAGTAGAAGGAAGAGGTCAGGGTCTAGAAAAGCAATTCTCTTCAGGCTATAATTAGTGCCATGTAATAAGCAGCAACAAAGGCCAGGAAAAAAACTTGACAACAACCATGGGAGAGATGGCGATGATGGTCAAACACAAATTACCAGTTATTAAAAACAACACGCAAAATAATGCTCTCATTACTGCGAAAACATTTTCCGCACACATCCCTCCTGCTGAAAAAAAAAAAAAAATAGAACAATGAGAGGATATACCCTTTGAAAAGTGATTATAAATTGTCTTGAGGGAGAGTGGCAAAAATGGGAAAGAGGGACGGTGTAGCACACCCTTGTGTTCTATAATTCTTTTCCGAGGAGATTGCAGACGCTCGCAAGTAATTCCACTTGACGGAACAAGGGGGCCCTTTTTGGAAGCAATTGGGAAGAGAACCAAAGTCTTATTCAGGGAAGTTAATCCCCGTTAATGGGTTTGTTTAAATTCAATAAAAGGGGAATATGCACAGAATGAATTATGAAAAAACGATTAATGAATGCTCCAGCAAGTAATCATTTTCCGGATAAATATGCACATGCATATTCATTTTCTTCCCCCCCCCCCCCCACACCCCCACAGCCCCGCACCCTCACTTCCCCACCCTTCTCCACCATAAAAATCTGCCTTATTTTAAGCACTCCCTTACAGCGACTGAGCCAGTGCAAAGTCACTGACTTTCAAGTAGATGAAAAAGAACCCCCTCCCTTTTTTTTTTGTTTTAAAATATATACCCTGGGAGGCGATATCAATGCGTCTGATCGCTTGCCAAGCAGGTTTTTCCGGGGCCTTCTTGTCATAAAAGAGGGCCCCCCTGATAGCATTGATGACCACAGTAAGAGGACACTGTGGCAGGAGTGACAGGTGCGGGGACGGGGGGACACCGTCTGCCATACCAGGTGAAGCCTCCAAGCCTGGCAAAGGCCCCGAGGCTGAAAGAGAGAGAGATGACTGCCTAAAAGAGGGCCTGGAGACATCCTCGGGTTGTTTAGGGAGAGCATTTTTGAAGGGCTTAGCAGATGCTGTTAGAGTTACCCGCGGTGGTTTGGTTTCGGCTTTTTCCCCCCCAAAAAACAAATATCTCTAAATATATCTAAAGCACGACTTGGTTGTCAATTGTGAAATGGCCATATATCTGCTGCAGGACTTAATGCCTAATTGCTTCCTCCCCAAAATGTGTTTATTCTTGATGTAAAATTCAGGCTCTGTGGTAATTGGTATGCATTTCATAGCCCTGTAGAAAAATAGCCTACAGCCCACACAGGATTTCAACATTTCATTAGTCTTCATTTAGAAGCAGCTCTTTTTTTTTTTTTTTTCTTTTCTTCAGGTGAATGTTTGCTATGTTTGTCCAATTCAGCATGGCATCTTCGGTGTTTACACTATATGCTCAGGCTCGGCGCAAAACTGAAGGTCACAGAATTGGGTGACAAGTGGGGAGTCATCACAGCATCTGCTTGAGCAGCGGCCACTAATAAAAAAAATAAATAAAAATACCCACACACACCGGCGTGCACGGCGCGAAAGCCACACAAACTGCACTTAGATATAAACAGACGCAGCTCATGAGAGCCTTCGCAAACACACACAACAACAGCAGCAGCAGCAGCAGCAGCAGCAGCAGCAACCAAGAGACATTTACAAATTGGCTTCTTGGCTTGAACATCGCTTCCGTTCATAATTATTTCTCCCTGTCATTGGGGCCTCTGCACACTGCCGGTCCCCCTGCTAATGCTGTAAGCATGCCAAGCAACTCCAGAGCTGTCTCTGTGTTCAGGCAGCCAAGGAAATCTCTCACTGCAGCTAAAAGCCAATTATTTCCTCGTAGATCGGCAGGACTATTTGCCCCGATAATTATTCCTATATAACCTCTTTACAGGAGGAAATTGAAATAACACGGAGGCATTAATGAAAGAGGATAATTTCGCCCGTGCGCATTTTGTTGTGCCTCCTCGTTTTCGTACGCCCAAGTGGGCCAGCTCGTTGGCATTCCTGCAGAAACACCCTGCGGTGACGCTGGGAGGAAATGAAAAGGTAAAACCTTTGGTGTGTACATCCTCCATGGGAGGCTGAGATAACATCAGGTTGCCTGCCTTGATTGTGGCGACTGAAAATAACCCAAGTGAACATGAGCAGCAGTGTGCGGTTGAGGGTGCCCCCTATGTGTTTAAGTGCATTCGTGATTCGGCTGTGGGTGTGTGTAGAGGGAGAAAAATAACTTGTGGTGGGAGGGGGGTTTCAGACACTGTTTGACCATTCGACAAGCACTTTGCTTGAAGCATACCGACACCTTTAGGGGGCCTCAAGTGACCACATGAACCACTCTCCGCATGACTAATGCAGAGCCTATATCATATGTGCTACAAGTGAAGCTGAAAATATAGAAGTTTAGGTTAAGATTTATCAGATGTGATGATCATCCTCCACTTTCTCCATGCAGAATGCACGGATTCCTTTGACTTTGTTCTCATGGAAGAACATACAACAGGTATTTGTTGTAGGTTTAACTCTCGTAACTCTTAATTAAAACATATATTGGCCAACGTCAAGGAACGTCGCGCCATCTGAAGTGCTTCAGTTGATGCCCGGAACACACACCAGATGCATTATAAAGACAAAAGAATAAGTTTTTGTCGTAATGTTGTTCTGTCAATAGGAGCGTCAGACCAGGAAATGCTGCTCAAAATGTGTTTTTCAATTCCAAACATATTTTCTTTTTCAATTTGAGCAATTTGTTGTAAAACTGTTGCCTTTCCGGACTGTTAATGTGTTGTGTTGACACTGTGAAATAGCATAATAGCTACTCCTGAGCAGGCAGCAATCTCCAGTTCTGAGAAGTGAAGCCAATGCGGAAGTGCTCTTTCTAATGGCCAGCATGGGGCGAATCCTCTGGTTGCAAAAAGAAGTGTGATTGTATAGAAGTCTATGAGAAAATGGTCCTACATCTGCATTGTAAACATGAGTTTATGGTCTCAATCGCTAGTTTCAAGTCTTCTTCAACACAGCATGATGTTCATTTAGTAAATTATGGTCCCATTTAGATTAAAATAGACCATAAAGCAGGCTACCTTGTGATTGACAGGTCGCTACCACGGTGTTGTCCAGTCTGGGATTTGTCCGTATTTTCGTCTTAGAACTTAAACCCTCTCACTGTTTGTTTTCAGTTCATTAAAGTTAATTGGAATATTTTGGTCGCCTAAAAATGTCTTATTTAGCACCCTCTTGTGTCACTTCTGGTTCCAAAAAATGGGAGATGGCCAAAAACCAAGATGGCGACGGCCAAAAACCAAGATGGCCGATCCCGAGGCTTCAAAACCATAGTCCACAAACCAATCATGATGCCCACTTCTTATAAAGAGTCTATGATCCTGACGAGTCGACGTCGGTAAACCAAGTCAATGACAAGTCTCAAGACACTGCAGGTGTTTGGGCTTCATTTTTTACTTTCCTTACATGTCGCGCGTGTGTGTGTGTGTAGCCCTTAACCCCTACTAGCAAGTTCTACCTCGAAAAAGAGTAAAATGTCACCCGGGACACACCATGAGAGTTACTAACATAAATTGTAGTAATGTGCATGCAGAACCTCTCCATGATACACAGTTTGACCTGAAGTATTACTAGAATGCAGAGGCAAGGTCTACTTCCCAAACGAGACGAAGCTGTGTAAACTTTCAACTACATTAACACAATAGAAATAGGCTAAATGGGAATTGGCAGTAAAAGGATGCCCACATTAAGTTGTATGGTAAAACAGCACTGTGTATGTAGTCTGTATATGATAACAAAATGCCTTCAAGAAAAACCCTGAACTCACCGTGCCTCGAACTTGGACAAAGAAGACGGCAAGAAATAGAGAAAAAAACAGAAATAATCATTATATGTTCACAAATCTGATTTCCGCTTTGCAGTAATTTTTGAGCTTGAGTACTGCCGGGGCTGCACTTAGAGGCTGCTTCTTTTGTCCTGAAATGGCCTGTGCATATTCCAGACAATAGCTACCCCTGAGAAACACAAAAGGTTAGGGATGAGCAGAGGAGATAGAAAGGAACATTATCTGTGGCTCAAAATCCCTTTAGTTCTCAAGTGGAAGATGGAAATAGACCGAGATTAGTATGCCAAGTTTTATCATCTGGAGATTTATTATATGTTCTAGGAAGTACAAAGAGAAATAAAAGACAAATGCTTTTTTTAAAGTTCAGACCATCTATAATCTATGAGCGCCGGAGACCATTTCAATTTAATTTGGGACTTTGGAACAATGTCACAGACCTTTAAAGGTATATTCAGATGTAAGGGGAATGAGAAAGAAAGGACTTGGGAGTAGATGTTATACATTAATAGCAGCAGAATAGACCAGGAACAGTGTACCACTGTATATGGGTGTAAAAGACAGACTGTTATGATGTTAAAATATTAGTTTTGGGCTGATTTGTGGGGCTTAGGCAGGAATTTGAGGCCTATGCAATACTCTAAAGTAAATATATTATTTACTGAAATGATGAAACTAGACGGCACTGGTATTTTCAATAAGATAGGTTGAACCTGACAAACTGGTGGTAGGAAACATCTCTAAACAGTTTATTTTACAATTCTCTTTTCTTTTTTTATTTAGCCCCAGGTACATAATGGGTTAAAAAAAATGAATTGCTTGGACATTGGCTGAAAAAAATAAAATAAAACCACTTATTTTCATCAGTATTCAAGTGTAACAATCCATTCTTTAACCACTTGGATAGCCAATATGAATTAATTTGACCCCAAGAGCAATATCCCCGCAACTCCAGCAATGAAGACAAATGATAATTCTCACCCCCTCTGTACATTTGTGGACTAGTTTGGTAATTACTCTCACAACAGCACGGCAGCAACAGCGTGGGTGCATTTAGCCCAGCATTTCAATTAAGTATTGGCAAAGTCTAATTTGTCATTTACCAATTAGGATAAAGGCTGATTTGGCTCACTATTTCACAGCTAAATGGGGACCGAGTTAAGATGCAAATCATGATCCCTGTTTTCATTTTCTCCGTTTCTTTTTAAAAAATTCAGCCTTTTCCAGATGAGGGGAGAAGAAAATCCAGGAGCTATACATGTTGCTTTTGTTGGGTTTTTTTTGTGCTGGAACACAACACTTTTCTGCCCACTTCGATCTGAAACCTTTCGATTACAGGTCTGTGCATTGGCAGCCATCTCAATAAAACATTGGACATCAGTGAGCTTTGCCTAAGGCTAGCTTTTGGGTTGTGGTCTGATCAAGAGGTTAGAACAAGAGCCGTCACACTGGTCAGCCAAGCAGATACTCTGTACCACAAGTTGTACCATGCCTTTTAAATATATCAGCTAGGGCTGTCCATCGATTAAAATTGTTTTATCGCGATTAATTGCATGATCGGCCATGATTAATTGCAAATAAATTTTGTATCTGTTCAAAATGTATCTCTAAAAGGATATTTGTCAGATATTTTATACTCTTATCAACATGGGAGTGGGAAAATATGCTTGTTTTATGCAAATATATGTATGCATTTATTACTGGAAATCAATTAACAACACAAAACAATGACAAATATTGTCCAGAAACCCTCACAGGTAATTCGTTTAGCATATAAAATATGCTCAAATCATTACATGGGAAACTCAAGGCCAACAGGCAACAACAGCTGTCAGTGTGCTGACTTGACTATGACATTCCCCCAAACTGCATGTGATTATCATAAAGTGAGCATGTCTGTAAAGGGGAGACTCTTGGGTACCCATAGAACACATTTTCCCCCTTGGAAAATAGCCATGACAGTTTTTCCTCGCCAAGAGTTAGCTCAAGTTTGGAGCGTTATTTAACCGCCTTTGCGACAAGCTACTATGTTTTGTTATGACATGTTTGGTACCAATGAATTCCTTAGGTTTTCTTAGCCTGGTACAACCTCTGGGAGATTGATTGCGTTAATGTGTTAAAGAAATTAGTGGCGTTAAAACGAATTTGAGTTAACGCATTATTATCGCGTCAACTTTGACAGCCCTAATATTAACGGAAAGTCTTTAACTGTATGATTATGAGTAAATCGCAGTAATCGGGTACAGGTTAGTACCTTTTCTAATTGTTAAACAAGTTTGTAGCTTTATCTATTCCCTTTCACTAGTCGCAGCCATACAACACCACCACTGCTTTCATCTCACCTGATGAGGACATAATGTCATAGCTGGGCTTAATAAAGACTTTTTGGGAGCATCAACTCAGTGTGTGGCCGCCTTTTTGAAGAGCCATTTGTGCCCCATCATAAATTGTCAGACACCTACATCAGCAAAATACATAGTCATAAACTGTGGGAAGTATAACAGATTACCACTAAAAGTCATCATCAGCATCATAAATATAAAACAGGTTTAGATGAGGAGAGAGGGGGCGAGAGGTAGGCAGAGGAGGAACCTAAATGTAATAGATGTGTAAGGAAAGCTCTAATGTTAATAAAGGTGGGTTCCAATGCACTATGAATCACAATGAGTTTTGTAACATAAAGACACATGTTGACACATAATTAATACTTATATAGCAGTATATAGAATTGCTCATTCTGGTTTTGAGTTTCTGTGTGTGCATACAATGTGAGCGCACTTTACTTAAACAAGACTAAGAGACTACAGCCATGCTTGCGGCTCTGTGAGGCTGTATGCTAATGTCAGCATGCTAAAATGCCCACAATGGCAATGCTAACACTTTGATGCTAAGCTGGTTTAATGATTACCAGGCCAATGTAACCTCATACAACGGTTGGTATGATATCTTTTGAAACGTTATTTCTCATGTTTCGCACGTTTTCTTACGACTGTCCAGCAACACGTGATGAATGTCCATCAACACAATTTGGTTAGGTTTAGAAAAAGATTGTGGTTTGGGTTAAAATATCTACACTTGAAACATTAAGTTAGGTTCAGGCAACAAAACTACTCTATCTACGCTTGAAATACTTGGTTAGGTTTAGGAAAAGATCGTGGTTTGGGTTAAAATATCTACGCTTGAAATACTTGGTTAGGTTTAGGAAAAGATTGTGGTTTGGATTAAAATAACAACGAAAGTGGCGGTGGTGGTGTTTTTTTTCGTAGGTATAGCTACGAACGGTGTACAAGAACAGCCTGACTCGGTTCACCATCAAAGTTTAACGTCTTAGCATGCTAACATATGTGAATTACAGTAGCACCAAACACAAACATCAGCTGAGGCTGATGAGAATGTCATTCATTTAAGCAAGTATTTAGTCACGTAACAAAGGACTGGACAAAATACGAAATTTGAACTGATGACGGAGTTACATGAAAAGTCAAGGGACCACAAGAGTTTTTACAATTCATTCTGAGGAGTAGATGAACGTGTGCACCAAATGTTATTGCAATCCATCCAAAAGATGCAGATGCATGGATATCATATGTCAAATTTGACCTGCTATATGTGGCTTTATGTACTAAATTTGACAATCCATCCAGTAGTTCTTGAGATGTTTCAGTCTGGACCAAAGTGGCGGGCCGATCGACAATTTGACATTGCCATACCTATAAACAAACAAAAAAATGAGCAAGCTGCTTGCAGGAAGTCATTAAATCAATGCTTTTAATAAACTTTCTCTTCATGCACTCCTAGTTCTCTGGTCTGTGCACTCTTTACAGCTTCGGAGCACTCATCTTAACCTATAATCCAGGCTTGATCCTCACAACCTAAAATGTGTAGCCACCAAGGGCCTATTTGGCTTGTCAAATGGTTACTGAGTGAGATGCTAAAGCCCTACCTGCCCACTCACGGCGCGATAACAGTGTCAGCTAAATGCCAAGTGTAAATGTAAATGTGTATGCGGCTGATATAAGGACACAATTAGGCACAGGGGTGCATATAAACACAAATTTCAGGTGGCGAACCAATGCAGGACCTTTTACTGCTGTGGATGCAAAACATAAGATTTTTTTTTTTTTTTAATCTCCCAGCAGTGCTACCTCCTGACACGAGCAGCATGTATGGAGATGAGGATTTTTTTTTGCTTCAATCGGTCCTTTTTAGCCTCAACTCTCCTGCGGAATATCGGCTGCAGCTTGATGGATGGCTTAATTAGAGCCCCGCATCCATAGTTGAATCACTTTCTAGAAATGAGCAAGCTGTCAACACCGCGAAGCAGATCAATCCTCCCAGTCGACCCTATTCCAACATTAGGCGCTCCATTCCAGTCCGATTGTTTGATGGAGTCCCCTGCATGAATCTGGGGAGGTGTTTTTTGGGGAGGGGATTTTTTAATCACAACAAAAAAATGATGAAAGATCCAAAATGGATTCAGATCAAGATCTCATCAAGCTGCCCCTGTGCTTCAGTGACTCCATTTGGCATTTTCAAGTTCACACGGTCTTGTGTCACAAACATGATGTACACATCAGACGTATTGTTTGCACATCAATCATTTTGAATGGTCAGGTGTGGTAAATGGTACTTAAGCCTGTTTGTCACAGGATGGAGGGGGAGCAACAGCGCCGTGGTCAGTACTGTTTGTTTTCGGTTTGGACAGGCGGTACTGTGTGTGGCGGTGGCAGGCGTTCAAGCTGGCCGTGCCCTCAGGGGGTAGGAGGAGGAGTTCGGGTTGGGAGGCGGCATTGTAGCAGATGTTTCCTGTCCGTCCGACGGGAGGGGCCGCGGGGAACGTCCGATGACAGAGACGAGCGGATCGGTGACCTCGCCTCCCCTCCTTTCCTCACACCTCCCCTCTCTCGACATGTGTCAGTCAGCGCCAGGTCAATATGGTGGCCCAGTGCGCCTGCCGCTCCGCCATGTGCTTCCAAGGCGGGGACTGGCAGCGCTGCACAGCGCCGCACACCAGCACGACTCATTTTCACCCCCTTTTCCACCTGCCAAGTGTGTCGGGGACCACGGGAATAAATGAGACCTTGTGGATAAACAAAAACACGCCTGATGAGCACTTGAGGAACATTAGAGACCGGAGCTTCACAGTTTGCTTTCTTTTTCCTGCGTAGGTAGGGTTAGTGTAACTGGTGTTTACTCTCTGCAGTCATATATTCTGAACTGTCAAACAAACTAAAATGCACATATGCAAGCAAATACACACCCATTTTCCTCTCACACCCACAACCCCCAACCTTCCCCCCCCCCCCCCTTTTATCTCTCGTGCCCTGGCTACCGGCTGCCATGGCTACCCACTCACATCCACCCACACGCACATCACCCAACCGCTGCAGTTTATCCCATTTGTAACACATGGCTGGCCATCGTACGGCTATGACCAAAGGGAACGCAACGGAGCCAGGCGGAGAGAAAGGGGTGTCGGGGGTTGCGGCGGCGGCGGCCGGATGGAGGGGCGGCTGGTGGACTGGAGCCGTGTTTGGCTCGGTCTGGTTGGCTGTAATTGGTGTCCACTCTTCCAGAAGCCCTGCAGTGATGGCGGACAGGATGACTCTGTCCGCATTTTCCCTGCCATCCGTAATGTGTGTGTGTGTGTGTGTACGTGTGCATGAGTGAATGGAGGCACACGCA